>JASTWL010000952.1:0-63809 GCA_035220575.1 Temnothorax rugatulus
GATAAACTAATTGGTCTTAAAAAAAATTGATTTAAAAAATTTATGCAATTGTACATTGCAAATTGCAAGTTTTTTTTTAAATTGCAATTACATTTTTTCTTTATATCAATCGATTTACTTATTTCTTATTTATTTAATCTTTTGTGCATACAAATATAAAAATTAATGAGAAGTAAATATTTTACAAGATATTTCATGCTTCATAACATTATATCAGACTATTACTACGTTTACGCGAGCGTTACTTCTGTAGTAACTTACGATAATTCACTCGTTACGCGGAGTAAATTATCGTAAGTTACTACAGAAGTAACGCTCGCGTATAAACGTAGTATATAGAATATAAAATATCTCCGAAATTACATATATATATATATATATATATATATACTATATACATATATATATATATATATAATCTACGTGTATTATACTTACATTGTTTTAACAGCTGCACCTGACGATATCCCCACGCTGAATGCTGAACCTGCAATTGGAAGCAGACGTGGTCGTGGCAGGCCTCTTAGTCGGCGCGGAAGACCCGCGAGATTAACGCCAAGCCGCCAAGAAGTCGTAGAAGGTAAAAAAATAACATGTTTTTGTCATTTGCCGTTGATATATTTATATAACACGTGCGTGGAAAGTGGCCCATGACGCGCGCACGCAATGGGCCACTTTCCACGCACTTTGTAATATAAAATAGGGTAATACGTGCGGGTTGAGAATTGGACACTCGTGCGGGTGATCGCACTCGCCTTCGACTCGTGCGTCCACCCGCACCCGTGAATTTTCAACTTACCGCACTTGTTACAATTAATTTTAAACGTCAAATTATTCTTAAAAATACTACAATGATGAATGCGTAATTGCATTTCTTTGTAATTATTTTTGATAAATGTTTAATTTTAAGTCTAAATAATTTAAATATACTGCCCTATACATGCGCACAAGTCAGTGTAGTTTGATCGATATTATCAATTATATTTTTATGATGCTTGATTCGCGCGATGCGCGATACTGTTGTATATGTCAACAAAAAAGCTGATAAAAAATTAGAACGTTTATCACTATTTCAGATCAGACGAATACTGAACAACAAAATGGAGGAACGGATGAATTGACGGAGAATGCATTAGAATCCGATGAGGACCATGAGGAGAATGAGATAACATCGTATGTAAATGAAGGTGAGTGCACACGGCAAATCCAAGTGTGTTATTTAGCTAAAACTCTTCTTACACATTTCTTGCTGTTTAAATCATGTCATTTAACACAATTGAACGTATTAACTTTTAATTTAATGCGGTTAAACGTGTTAAATAACGTGATTTAAAACGTCCAAAAATGTGTAAAAAGAACTTCAGTCAAATATGTCATTTTTAGACGTTATTATGCGTGCAAAACTAACACACTTGGATTTGCAGTGTGCGTATATGTGTATGCACACAATTCCTATATCTTTGTATCTGTGGAGCTCGATTCTTGAATTCATTCGTAAGAGACGTATGCGCAAATGTTGATCTTAGAAAAGTTGCAAGTCGGTTGACTATCGCATAATTTTTAACCAATCAACTTGCAACGTTTCTATAAGAGCAGAATTTTCGCATACATTTCTCATGCGAATGAATTCAAGAATCGAGCTTCTGATCAATTTTCTTATCAATTAGCTTATCAATTCTCGGGAGCGTCCCGTTTGACCACGTTAACATTGACCACGGTCCCGATTGACCACGTTGATATTGACCACGTTGCAATTGACCACGTTGCGATTGACCACGTTGTGATTGACCACGGTTCCGATTGACCACCGTCCCGATTGACCACGGTCCCGATTGACCACCGTCCCGATTGACCACGGTCCCCATTGACCACCGTCCCTATTGACCACGGTCCCGATTGACCACCATCCCAATTGACCACGGTCCCGATTGACCACGGTCTCGATCGACCACGGTCCCGATTGACCACCATCCCGATTGACCACGGTCCCGATTGATCATCGTCCCGATTGATCACGGTCCCGATTGACCACGTTGAAATTGACCACGTTGCGATTGACCAAGTTGCGATTGACCACGTTGTGATTGACCACGGTCCCGATTGACCACCGTCCCGATTGACCACGGTTCCGATTGACCACCGTCCCGATTGACCACGGTCCCTATTGACCACCGTCCCGATTGACCACGGTCTCGATTGACCACGGTCCCGATTGACCACCGTCCCGATTGACCACGTTAAAATTGACCACGTTGCGATTGACCACGTTGATATTAACCATGTTGTGATAGACCACGGTTTCGATTGACCACGGTCCCGATTGACCACGGTCTCGAATAATTTATAAAGTGAGGCTCACGTGCATGGGGGGGTGCAGGGGGGGGGGGCGAAGCCCCCCCCGCTCACGCATAAAGCGAAATACATCTCCTACCCGGGCACGCCGAAGGCGTGTCCATGGGGGGGGGGGGGTGCGGGGGGGCAAAGCCCCCCCTGCCCACCCGTCAACCCAACTCACCCGTCCAGTGCGCAGGGGGGTGCAGGGGGGGCGGAAGCCCCCCCCGCCCACACTTCTAGGTTTACTCACACAATGGGGGGTGCAGGGGGGGCGAAGCCCCCCGCCCACACATGCTCTGGGAAAGATGTTTTGATACACTTTATGATGTCGGCCGTTGACGCCGATCTTACAGGGCTGGCTCTAGGAACCTGGTAGACGTGATTCCGGGTCTTGTTCTTGGGGAAGGTGTCTACGTACCAATTTCGCTTTCCCGAATAGTGGGTTTGACGCCGACCCCATTTTAGCGCGTACTAGGTGTCTGTCAACGCGTACATTATACTTCGTCTTGAAGAAGACGTCTGCGTGCCGAATTCTCCTATCGTCGACGCTACATTGACGCCGACCTGACTACAGTGTTTACTAGGTGTCAGATAACCAATTGAGCCGACTTCTCCTCGTGGAAGACGTCGGGATTTCGTTTTCCTTAACGCGTACTCGGATTCTGATATATTATATAGGATCAATTGGGACCGTGGTCAATCGGGAACGTGGTCAATCGGAACGATGGTCAATCGGGACCGTGGTCAATCGAGACCGTGGTCAATCGGGACCGTGGTCAATTGGGACGGTGGTCAATCGGGACCGTGGTCAATCGGGACGGTGGTCAATCACAACGTGGTCAATATCAACGTGGTCAATCGCAACGTGGTCAATTTCAACGTGGTCAATCGGGACCGTGGTCAATCGGAACGGTGGTCAATCGGGACCGTGGTCAATCGGGACGGTGGTCAATCGGGACCGTGGTCAATCGAGACCGTGGTCAATCGGGACCGTGGTCAATTGGGATGGTGGTCAATCGGGACCGTGGTCAATCGGGACGGTGGTCAATAGGGACCGTGGTCAATCGAGACCGTGGTCAATCGGGACGGTGGTCAATCGGGACCGTGGTCAATCGGGACCGTGGTCAATCACAACGTGGTCAATATCAACGTGGTCAATCGCAACGTGGTCAATTTCAACGTGGTCAATCGAGACCGTGGTCAATATTAACGTGGTCAAACGGGTGCCACTCCAATTCTCTTATCAATAGAGGAAAGTTCCCTATTATATGAGACAGGATCCTAATATGAGATATGTTAAGCTAAATGGCCCTGTATAGGCCCCATCTGTTGATCCCACCATGAAAAAACCCTGTCATCTCATATTAGGATCCTATCTCATAATAGGGGACTTTCCTCTAATATTTCTTTTTATTTATTTATTTTATTACTTTACAGATAACGAAGATATTTTTCGCGTGCCGGACGATGATTTCAGTTTTATTACCAGCCAAGAAGACGAACAAATCAATGTACCCTTTCATCCTACTTCGATAGATCCAGTAGCGCCAGGCGAACGTAACCGTGGTTCATGCTGCACGTGCTTAAGCGTCGATGCCACTCATACATTTGTCCCATGTGGACATTTATGCATTTGCAATAATTGCAAGGAACACTTGGAAGACCGCAATTGCCCACTTTGTCGGGAAGTATATATACGTGTTATATCTACATAGACCGAAAAAGTAGCGAGTCCACGATCGCTCGTCCTCTCTACTCGTAAGTACTCGTCAATGCGATACACGGCGACCTGGGGATGCCGTTTCTGTTGGTAAAACGGCGGCTTCTCCCGGCTGTCATTCCTGTTGCGTCGCCGACCACAACCGATCTCCCTATTGGATCAATAATCAGCGTCGTTCAACGCTAATAATCGCGCAAGGGCTGAAGGGAAACCGGGACGAGTTTTTCTATCGTGTGTCTTGCCGATGTCTTGCGATTTTCTTCGCGACTTCACTTTTAACCCTCCCGCGTATGATACTTTGTAGGAGTTTTTCTACACGACACACGGATTTCTTATAGCTTGCGGATACGAGACTAAGAGGCTTGGAATTTACAATTTCTCGTGCCTTTTCGAGGAGAGGAGCGATTGGCTTTCGGAAATGGTTGAACAATCAATCGACCAGCGGAGAAAAAAACGTTTTGTTTTTCCTTTACTTTTTTTTCGATTACACGCGTCTATATATTATGTGCATTGTATTTTTCTGTGTTTCTTCTCTTTGTGCGAGTATACTGTTTCACCGAGTGTATTGTACAAGCGTTATCGCTCGTCGAGTGTAGGCCCATAGACCAATTTTCAATCGATTAGTATGGATCCTTTCGCCTGTAATTTACTATTATTACTGATACTATTACTACTATTACTATTATTAATACTACTACTTTTTTTTCTACGATGACGTTGATTGGTGTACGAAAGCGAACATGTGTTTAAGAGTTTAATGCATAGATATCTACGCCTACAAGACATTAATTTTAAGTACTCTTTAAGTATATAAGTAAGTTAGCGAGCAAACAAAGTAAGATGAGACGGTAAGAAGTACAGAATTACAATTAAAAGATTTTTAGTTAACCTTCTAGCGGTTAGGATAAATATAGGAATTGTTTAGCAGAGTATGCAGTTTGAAATACATCCGGGTTAATATTGTCTGTCTGTACGATAAATGTGAACGCTACTCCGTAACTATTTTGCGTGTATATAATACCTTTTAGCGGATATCGCATAACACCGTGATCACCTAGCTGACGTACCACGCTGGAATAAGATAAAACCTCACCCTTCGTACGTTTCGTCGTTTACATTTAATTCACGGCATCTCATTTCGACGATGCATATTTGGATATTTTTTTATGTACCATTGACATTCTCACCGATTGTTTTTTCTTTTTTTCCTTAGTACGCAGAGATATAAGGACTGTATTAATTTTTTGAGGAACTATATGTAGAAGAAAGACACGTTTAGCGAGGCAATTATTTCCGAAACGTACGAGAGGTGTTTTATAGGAGATACGATTCTATCTTGGGCTTTCGACATTCGCGATGAAAGTGTGATCCCGGCGTTTTTGAAGTCGCGGATCTCGAAGGTAATGTACAAAGCTTGATGTCGACGTTCATGCGAGGACGCACGAGAACCTAAAAAGAATAGACAAATTTCATCCTCGTTTCCATCTTTCGTATTTTCTCTACGATTCTCTCCCCAACGGTACGGAACTATAATAAACTCACGGCATTTATATCTTCACGGGACAGGACTTGTCGCCAAATAGAGACGATCGTATCTTCTGTATTTTATCGCGTTAGATTCTGCAGTAACAGAATCTACGAGGTATGACGAGCGTGCTATCTTTATTACTTAGGCTCGATGCGTTGTCAAGTCAAACGGAAAAAAGTCGCCGGGAAGATTTTTTTTTAAATACGAAAATGGACACGCGCGACGTTCGATGAATAACAACAAACTGAATCTTTTCCACGCGAGTCCGATATGTACGTCTCGTTTTCCCACATACGTCTGAGTCTTAATAGTTTCGAAAATCTCGTGCGAGTGTCTTCGGCGCTTCCATAATACACACACGCACGCACGCACGCACGCACGCACGCACGCACGCACACACACACACACACACAACTATAAAATACGGGTATTCTGTTTAAATTTGTAACTTTTCACAGATGAGTTCAGTTACGAATCGCGAGATATGTATAACAGTTTGTTTGAAACATATCGATTGAAAAAAATGTTGTTGAACAAATATTTAGCATGCAAGATTTTCTCATGTTTGATTTCTCATAATTTTAAGATAAAATGTTTCAGAAAGCTATATATTCTACATGTACCTTATATTTCTATGTTATTTTTGTGTTCAAATTGTATTGTCAATAGAGATGATATAGTTTATTTTTTCTGGACTGGTTTTATGAAATAAATACAATACATTTTAATATTTCTACATTGATTTTGATTAATTTACATTACATCGTTAATTCCTTAATAAATCTCTAATTTTTTAAAGTTAGAGACAAGTTCGAACTTTTACAAAGTTCGAACTACAAATGGTTTTTTTCGTAAAGTTTAGCCAAATTAATTAACGAATCTCATTAAACTTATGCTCATTTTAATCAGTAAGATCAGCCGCACATCGCGACAGAGCCGGATTTTCCATTTTGGCTCTTAAGAGCTTATAATAAATAAAATACGGACTTAAAGTGTAGTTTAAACTACACTAGTGCATAAAGTGCACTGCCACTATAGGAGCCCCTTAAATCACGATTCCTTCCTGTACATACAATCAAACACACACACACACACACACACGATTGGTTCCTTCAGCTTACGTTTACGTTTTACGTTACTTATGGTTATGGCAATTTGAATAATAGACTGTCATTGGTCAAGTCTTACGATTTACGACTTACGACACCCATTGTAGACCGGCCCTACTGGCCTTCATACACAAATTCACATATAGCAGTAACGTAAGACGTACCGTAAGAATTGGCCAATTAGAATCATCCCAGGTAGCAAAGTGACGTGTAATGACGTATTAATAACGTCTCTGAGCCAAAATCTGTAAATCTGTAATATATATATATATATCGTAAAGTCGCAGTCGCGGGAATAGGAATTGGATTGACTTGCACAACTGCGACAACGACTGCCTTGCAACCGGAAATAACCTCTCAAGCGACCATCGATACGACTCTACGATCGTATCATACGACTTTGCGACTGCTATTGTAGACGAGCCTTTAGTGCAGCTTTTATTGCAACGTAGCCAGGCATTTTGGAAGCACCAAAATAAATTAGGGTTTTATTTAGGCGGCAATGAAACAGAGACACGATGTGTTGATTTACGAAAAATACGGCACTTCTAAAAAAAATTCTACTGTCGCGCATTTGAGAACACACGTCTAATAAATTAAGAATCAATTAACACTTATTTTGAGTTTAACAGAATCAATATTTAATTTAAATTTTTAGATTAATCGCGACGCCAAAAAACGTATTGACGTTTACGAAAACATAACCTTTTACATGCGGTTGGAAGAAAAATGGCAAACAAATATACCTCCTTTTTTAGAACTCTATACCTACTTTTTTAGAGTTAAGGCCCGGACACATAGAAAAACTTAAACAGTAAAACTCAAGCAGTAAGCAAATCAGCCAATCACAGTCAAGAACTTAAGGCACGGCCCTAAGCGGTAGCGAATCCATACTGTTGATTTCTTACTGCTTCAGTTTTACTGCTTAAGTTTTTTTATGTGCCCTTATGGCTCCTGCACACAGGACGCGGCAGCGCGGTAATGCGGCAACGCGGCACCGCGGTAACCAATTACCATCTTGCCTTTCCGTTCTACTTCTGAAAGTAGTACGGAAAGGCAGATGGTGATTGGTCACCGCGTTGCCGCGTTGCCGCATTGCCGCGCTGCCGCGTCCTGTGTGCAGGAGCCATTACTCTAGTTACTGCTACGTCAATTCGTATGTAGAGGCCTTAAGTTTTTCTATGCCACGGTTTTGCTGGCCACACACACTTTCCAGGTAAAACGTAACAGTAAGATAAGGTTTCGACCAATCACGATGCTCGATCTGGCCATCCGTAAAAATTTCTAATTAGCTGATCCAGTGGAAAAACTCCAGGCACCGGGGGCTGTGATTAATCGCAACCTGAACAAACGGGACCCTCTCCCGTGTACATATGCAATACGGTCGTGTGCGCAATATGCTGTATGCAATACGGCCGTGTGTGCAATACGGCCGTGTGTGCAACACGGTCATGTGTGCAACACGGCCGTGTGTGCAACACGGCCGTGTGTGCAACACGGCCGTGTGTGCAATACGGCCGTGTGTGCAACACGGTCGTGTGTGCAACACGGCCGTGTGTGCAACACAACCGTGTGGGCAATACGGCCGTGTGTGCAACACGGCCGTGTGTGCAATACGGTCGTGTGTGCAATGCGCTGTGTGCAATACGGTCGTGTGTGCAATGCACTGTGTGCAATACGGCCGTGTGCGCAATGCGCTGTGTGCAATACGGTCGTGTGTGCAATGCGCTGTGTGCAATAGCTGCCATGTGTGCAATGCGCTGTGTGCAATACGATCGTGTGTGCAATGCGCTGTGAGCAATACGGTCGTGTGTGCAATGCGCTTTGTGCAATACGGTCGTGTGTGCAATGCGCTGTGTGCAATATAATCGTGTGTGCAATGCGCTGTGTGCAATACAGCCATGTGTGCAATGCGCTGCGTGCAATACGCTGTGTACAATACGGTCGTGTGTGCAATAGCTGCCATGTGTGCAATGCGCTGTGTGCAATACAGCGATGTGTGCAATGCGCTGCGTGCAATACTCTGTGTGCAATACGGTCGTGTGTGCAATACGGTCGTGTGTTCAACACAGTCATGTGTGCAACACGGTCGTGTGTGCAACACGGTCGTGTGTGCAACACGGCCGTGTGTGCAACACAGCCGTGTGTGCAACACGGCCGTGTGCGCAACACGGCCGTGTGCGCAACACGACCGTGTGTGCAACACGGCCGTGTGTGCAACACGATCGTGTGTGCAATACGGCCATGTGTGTAATACGACCATGTGTGCAATACAACCGTTTGTGCAACACAGCCGTGTGTGCAACACGGCCGTGTGTGCAATACGGCCGTGTGCGCAATGCGCTGTGTGCAATACGGTCGTGTGTGCAATGCGCTGTGTGCAATATAATCGTGTGTGCAATGCGCTGTTTGCAAGATAATTGTGTGTGCAATGCGCTGTGTGCAATATAATCGTGTGTGCAATGCGCTGTGTGCAAGATAATCGTGTGTGCAATGCGCTGTGTGCAATATAATCGTGTGTGCAATGCGCTGTGTGCAATACAGCCATGTGTGCAATGCGCTGCGTGCAATACGCTGTGTACAATACGGTCGTGTGTGCAATAGCTGCCATGTGTGCAATGCGCTGTGTGCAATACGGTCGTGTGTGCAATGCGCTGTGTGCAATATAATCGTGTGTGCAATGCGCTGTGTGCAAGATAATCGTGTGTGCAATGCGCTGTGTGCAATATAATCGTGTGTGCAATGCGCTGTGTGCAATACAGCCATGTGTGCAATGGCGCTGCGTGCAATACGCTGTGTACAATACGGTCGTGTGTGCAATAGCTGCCATGTGTGCAATGCGCTGTGTGCAATACGGTCGTGTGTGCAATGCGCTGTGTGCAATATAATCGTGTGTGCAATGCGCTGTGTGCAATATAATCGTGTGTGCAATGCGCTGTGTGCAATATAATCGTGTAGACAAAGCGACATGTGCGCAATGATGCCTGTAGGCAATCGCTCTGTAGGCAAATTGAAATGTGTGCTATCGGGATTGTGTGCAATTTGTGTGTGCAAACGAAGCTGTAGGCAATCGTTTTGTAGGCAATCGGAGCCCTCCCTGTTTTATTAATGCATAAACACGACCGAATTTGTAAAAGCAATCTGCAATATTGCATTGCACCTCATAATTCATTAGTGCTTTATGTGTTAATTTTACGTGGTTCATCAAAGACTCTAAAGATAAGAATGAATGGGCGCAGAAAAAGCAAGAGAACATTTTTTTTATATTAACGCAAACTTAAAATCTAGTGCATTACATTATTTTGTAATTAACGCAAATTTAAAATCTAGTGCATTACATTATTCTTAAATAATAATCCGTATTGACTCATAAATGTGTCAAATTTGATGAACACAAAATAATTATGTAAGAAATAAAATAAAATTTGGCAAATAAGAATCCAAAAAACGCAGTTTTAATTATAAGTAATCAATCTAATCATGACTAAATATTTAAACAAAAAACAAGAAAATATTTTCTTTTTTATTAACGCCAACATAAAATCTAGTGTATCACTATGTGATTAAATAATAATAGTTAAATGTCTCATAAATGTGCCAATTGTGATCAACACAAAATAATTATAAAAGAAATAAAATCTTTTCGATGGTTAATAAAAAGTTATAAACACAGTGTATGTTACTTTTACTTGTTCCGATCCGACGTTTGCTCCTCTGCAGTATTCCTCTCAGTTAGCTGCTTTAGCACATATTCAATGGATGAAATACGCGCATCGTCGGGTAAATTGATATTGTAGATTCCTTTTTGAATTAATATCCATAAATGCTCACTGGCCAAAGGATACTCGAAGTTGAACACATGAAAAGTCTTGAAACAGATATCTAAGCCTTGTAGAACTCCTTGAACTTTGTACAACTCGTTGTCAATACAGACATAAACGTCTTGTACATCTTTAATAGATCCTACAATGATCAAGAAAGGCTGGATTGGAAGATTAAGATCTGTAGCCCTCGATTTTGTTTCTTGCCTGAGTCTTACCATATCTCCAGGAATCTGTAAAAAATTTATAAATACGTGTAAATTTATATATACATAAAAAAGATAATTTTATTGAAAAATATGCATTGAAATGAATGTTTATTAATTCACTTAGTTGCATACATAGTTTAAATAAATTTACACTTAGAAATATTTCTAAATCTCAATCTTCAATATTATTGAACTAAAAAGTTCCAATTAAATTTAAAAAATTTGTTATAAATAGATGCATACTAACATTAGCAAATTTTAACACACTATCTTTTGCGAGTCCGACAGATGGCTTGAAGCACTTGTTTTTTATCCTTTTCATTTGTCTTGGTGGAAACAAGTGAGGAAGTAAACTAAGACTCATGGCTATCATGGAATCTATAATATAAATCAATAACTTAAAACCTAATTAAAAATTAAGTAGTTCGATATATTTTTATAAATAAATTTACCATCTGAAACATCTTTAGACTTCATTGTTTCTATAAGAACCTTTGCTGTTTCATCTTTGGAGCTAATAGAGGCATGCTGTTGTAAAGTATTCACAAATTTTAACCAAATATCTTTATCCAATTTCACTTTTGATAAGTTTAAGCATTGAAAATCAGCATCAATTAATTCATGTCCATTAGGGTGCTTATACAATTTCCATGTTTCAAATATATCCACCAAATTTTTGTCCGTTGATTGTTTTAACGCTTTGGTTCGATAAGCAGAAGTTTTTTTCCAATGCTCTAAAACTAGATCCCAAGGAACTTGATTCTTTTCTAACCAGTCCAGGGCATCTTTAATATCATCTTGTATGGTCTCTGTACGATGTAATATGTATAAAAATTTTATTATTTAAAAAAAATAATAATGGAAGTTTTCAATATACAAAGCCAAAACAAGCTAACTGTTATAAACAAAATAATTTTTACAGCTTATAATTTTTAGTGAATATAAACTGAAATTTTATGTTATTTTTAAGAAAGTACTCATTAAGTTTTTTATTTAATATTATCTCTCTCTCTCTCTTTCTCTAGTTAAAATTTTTTGAAAAAAAATTATTGATTAGAATAAAATTATATATATAAAACAGAATGGTATAAATGAATTTCTACGAGGATATAATGCACCTTTTTGATCCTTAAAAATATTTGTTGAAAATAAAAAACAGTTTTATTTTTACTCAAAGGCCTCTTTAACCCAGGCTATTCCTATATTTGTTTATACAAAAAATTATCTTACCGGGCTCAGTGCTTTGATTATTTGCAGCTTTTACCTCAATGGTTACTTTTACTTGCAATTTTTTATGTTGGGATTGACGGTTCCGCCACATACTAATCAATTTTCCACGAGCAGGTATGGATTTATTACTGGAAGAATCTTTTTTTGCAATTGGTGGTATATAGTACGTATTTGCTGCTTCTGATGGGAAGGTATTAATAATCATTGTAACGATCATGTCTGCTAGCGCATTATTTAAGCTACAAACAAAAGTAAAAATGAAAATACATATGTGTGACCTATCAAAAAATTTGCCTTGAGGTGAAGCTCTATTAAACAATTTAAAATTGTTTAATTGTGGTACAATTTGTCGAATAATTTTCAAGTTATAATATAAGTTCCTTTTTTTGTTGTAAAAAAGAGCTGAATCCTTATATGACCCATGCTTTAAACCTGTTGAGTGTCAGTATCAAGAATTTTTTTTATTTTTTTATATCATAAAAAAAGTTTGCTAAATTTATAATTCTCAAGTAATTATTTTGTTCTCGAGAAATAAAAAAATTTAAGTTAAAAAGCTGTAAAATTGCCCAAAAACTTTTGTTTGAATGGCTGTAACTTCATCAATTTTGAGAAATTCTATGGATCTTAAAATGTGCCTTCAATTATAAATATAAAAAAAAATGCGATAAAAGAACTTGATTTTAGGCCAAAAATCAGTAGAGCTCCACCTTAATTTAGTACATATTTTTTCAAATATTTTACCTTATTGATCGATTTTCTAAATCTGTTATAATTATGTGACACAGCTTATTTCTATGTTTATCATGCACAAAGTTGTTCTGTTCAAACGAGGCTAAAATTTCTTTTCCTATCATAGATTCCATGAGCAGGTCCTTCAGAGGTTTCAGTGATTGTTTAGCATAAATATTATTATATGAAACATTGAGAGAACTTGACGAATTTTCTTTATCTTTTAGTCTTTTAGCTGAGTTCATTGAACTATTGGCCATAGAATCATCATCTCTTTTCTATACATATAAATTTTTCAAAAGAAATTTAGTATTTTAATGTCAATGATTTTTACACATAGGGAAGAACGAGTTAAAGGAAAAATAGTATGTATAATAGATAGTTAATGTAGTTCAAATGTATTGCGTTATAAAAGTTTCAAATAAAAAAATTTTGTTTACTGCATAGCTTTTAAATGAACATAACTTTTAGCTATTTCTTATGTATTTAGTATAACTTTACAATACTTTTAAATAATTGATAATGGTATTATCACATAAAAAGGAATATAAAAAAATTATGTGCAAAAATTCCAAATTAGGAATTATAGAAATTCCAATATAGGAATTCTTTTACTTACATTCTATTTTGACTAAATCGACCGCTAGCTTCAGTCATCAAAACAATTTTTTGCCGAGCTCTGATCTAAACAAAACAACACTTACTTTCAAAAGTTTCCACCAAGTGAGCAAGTTGTAGGTCGTGTAATAAAGTCTTCGTAGTCTCATCAGCCATGATGAAAAAATTTCTTCCTCCAACACACAATACACAACAATATGATGTCGAACAAAAATATAATCTGCAGGCGTTATGCGAGAAAATGCGCCTATTAAATTGGCGCCGTTGAACGGGGGATTTCCACCTCCGCCTCCGCCGTCGCCGCCGAGCTCCTCCGAGCTGCGTTTGCGTTTGTGTCCGCGCGCCTGTGTGTGTGGGTGCACGCGTGCGTCCCCGACACCGTGCGTGCGTCGCGCGTCCTCTGGGTCCTGCGGGTCCTGGGCCGTAACTGCTGCACCGTGCCGCGCGTACAGAATGTAGGGATGGGCGAGCGGGCGGACGGACGCACCACCACGGCCACCACGCACGGCACGCACCACGTCGCGTGTCACTCCCTCGGTCTCGGTCGTCGTCGTCGTTCTCTCTCGCTCGCACTCTTGCTCTCGCTTGCGCGCGCACACGCGCGCGCGTCCTCTGGGTCCTGCGAGTCCTGGGCCGTAACTGCTGCACCGTGCCGCGCGTACAGGATGTAGGGATGGACGAGCGGGCGGACGGACGCACCACCACGGCCACCACGCACCACGTCGCGTGTCACTCCCTCGGTCTCGGTCGTCGTCGTCGTTCTCTCTCGCTCGCACTCTTGCTCTCGCTTGCGCGCGCACACGCGCGCGCGTCCTCGTCGTCGTCCGGTCTCCTCCCTCGTGCCACTGGTCCACGGGCTCGGGACACCTGTCGCGATTTCGCGCACCGTGATATCCGGCCTCCGTGTCGGTCCCGGTCGGCGAGTCGGTCGACGGACGGGCAATCGGTCGATCGTAACCTACCACACGTATATCTCTGAGGCACTACTTCCGAACATCGACCAAATCGAAGGATCGAGAGACCGACGCGCACGCCATCCATACGATCCATTCTCGACTGTTCGGCTCGCGCCGCGCCTTCGAGATCTTTCGCCTATAACCAAATCTTTGATTTAAGCAAATATTTTCTTAGAAAAAATAGATATTTGTTAAACATATTTATCGATATTAAGTAATGTATGTTCTGGTTTAAAGTAAATATTTTCTGATACCAAGCTAATAATTTCTGTCATTTAATAAATATTGTTCAAACATATTTATCGATACAAAGTAATTTATTTACTGGATAAAAGTGAATATTTTCTAATTCCAAAGTAATGGTATCTTTGATTCAAATACATAATTATTTACCAATTATAAAGAAATATATTGTTAGTTTTCAAACACGAATGCTTTGATTTAAGTTAACATTCTTTCAGATCAAAGCAAATATTTTCTTAGGAAAAGTAAATATTTGTTAAACATATTTATCGATATTAAGTAATGTATTTTCTGGTTTGAAGTAAATATTTTCTGATACCAAGCTAATGATTTCTGTCATTTAAGTAAATATTGTTTAAACATATTTATCGATACAAAGTAATTTATTTACTGGATAAAAGTGAATATTTTCTAATTCCAAAGTAATGGTATCTTTGATTCAAATACATAATTATTTACCAATTATAAAGAAATATATTTTTAGTTTTCAAACGCGAATGCTTTGATTCAAGTTAACATTCTTTCAGATCAAAGCAAATATTTTCTTAGGAAAAGTAAATACTTGTTAAACATATTTATCGATATTAAGTAATGTATTTTCTGGTTTGAAGTAAATATTTTCTGATACCAAGCTAATGATTTCTATCATTTAAGTAAATATTGTTTAAACATATTTATCGATACAAAGTAATTTATTTACTGGATAAAAGTAAATATTTTCTAATTCCAAAGTAATGGTATCTTTGATTCAAATACATAATTATTTACCAATTATAAAGAAATATATTTTTAGTTTTCAAACACCAACGCTTTGATTCAAGTTAACATTTTCTCAGATCAAGTAAATGATTTTGTAGTAGAATTGTTCAAAAACCAAAGTTTTCATTTTATTTATTCAAAATAATATTTATTTTCATCAAGTAAATATATATGCCTAAAATATTTAATAATGTACAGATATTTTCGTAAATGAATTGCTTGAGTCAAAGAAATATTTATTAAAACAAATATATATTTCGTTATTGAAAGTGAATATTTGTTTGCTTTTAGTATCCCAGTATTACTAAATTGGTAAATTTAGTAATACTGTAATACTAAATTGGTTTCCTTGAATTAAATAAATATTTTTTTATTCAAGTAATTTAAAAACTTAAATTCAACAAAAATTTATTTAAAATTGGCTACTACTTTTAAATAAATGCATTTATTACATGTAAGAAAATTATTTCACAGTTTTAAGAAAATATTATTTGATTTAAAATAAA
Organism: Temnothorax rugatulus; assembly: GCA_035220575.1. Lineage (NCBI taxonomy): Eukaryota > Metazoa > Arthropoda > Insecta > Hymenoptera > Formicidae > Temnothorax > Temnothorax rugatulus. The sequence goes on from JASTWL010000952.1 coordinate 15,763, forward strand.
TATTTATTAAGGACATAAATTAGTTTTACGCAAATAAATATTTTTTTGAAAGTAAAAAAATTTGCTAGATTTTAATAAATAATTATTTAATTCAAGTAAATAAATTTCAAGTTAATATATTTACTTAAATTAAATAAATTTTTTTTTCAGTGTGGTAATCTTCGACCGCCGAGAGAATTGGTGCTGTATCTAAAGAACAACGTGACGCAAATCGAGTACAATCGCACACCTTATCAACGATACGATCAGAGCAATTGCGGACAACTGTGTCTGCGCTTTCTACAGACGGTTAACGATCAATTTAAAGCCTGGTGTTGCATTGTTTGAACTCAGTATTCATTCAAACATGTCACTGACATTTATGCTCACCGGCTAGAATAGAATAACTAATTGCGTGGCGTTCATGTTCGATGAAATTCGATACGAGCTCAACGGCGTGGAGATTGATCACAGCAGAAACGTTGGAATAACCAGTACTATCAAGAACTATGTATCGATAACGTACGACAAGGCGGAGATGTTGCGGAATGCTGGATGGGACGTTACATCGAGCATACTGGAAGGATACTTCAACTTTTGCGTACCGCTCAAGACGTGGCTGGGCTTTTGCGAGGATTACAAACGCGTCATTGTTAACGGTCGTCAAGAAATAATTTTGATACGTGCGCGTAGCGATAACAATTGCATTATAGGAGATCCGGCGACGGAGCCGGAAATCGAACTGTTTAAAGTACAGTGGCAAATGCCTCATGTTACATTAAACGAGCTCAATAAACTGTCCTTGTTACGGGCCTTGGGAAGCGGGCGATATCTTAGTGTCAGTTTTCGTTCGTGGGATCTGTACGAGTACCCCCTCTTGCAGAGCACGACCAAGCATTCGTGGGCTGTCAAGACTGCGACTCAGCTAGAGAAGCCGCGATACGTTATGTTTGTGCTGCAGACCGGCCGCAAGAATATCATGTTTCAAAATGTTAGCATATTCGATCACTGTAATTTGACCAATGTCAAGCTTTATCTAAACTCCGAATGTTATCCGTACGATGACTTGAACCTAGATTTTACTAAAAATCGATACGGCTTTCTTTTTAATATGTACGCGCGTTTTCGTAAAACTTATTACGGATACGATAACAGTGATACGCTTTGCAGCGTGTATTCATTCCTGACGGAAGGACCTTTCGTTGTCATCGATTGCTCGCGACAAAACGAGTCTGTCAAGAGCGCCACCGTGGATGTACGAATAGAATTTGACTGTAAAGAAAATGTACCTGCAAATACTACCGCCTATTGTCTCATCTTGCATGATCGCGTAATCGAATACTGCCCGTTGTCTAATGTAGTGCGCAAACTCGTGTAAATCACCATGTTGACAAATATTCCGATATAAGAGAAGCAGATGTAGCGTGATACGGCATAGTACGGATCGTTTCTTCGTTGCATCATGATCGTGCCAACGTTTGTCGATCTGCAAGGATTCATCGTCGAGATGAAATTTGTCGTAAAGGAGGCAGCGGTGCTGAGAAACGGAACCGTTCTGGCGCATTACATCTTTACGCGCCCCATGCCGTGGAGTCTTCTCACAAAATCCGACAAGTCATGTGCTTCCTGGCTGATTGCAAATCACCATGGATTACGTAAGCAGCGCTGACATTGGTGTTTGAAAATGTTCAAGGAAGGGGAATTATTCCTTCCCTTCCCTTATAATTTTTCATCTGCGCGCACCATCCGATTTTTCTAGAACGTTGCAAACGGAGTTAACGTTTTAACTAGTGTTACGAAGACAAAATCAATCAAGTCTCATCGTTCGAAGCGACAACTTCAACAGTGAAAAAAGTATACCTCTTACGGAGAAATAAGAACAATGGTTGGTCACAGTGAAGACGTAAATAATTCTGAAAAGTGGATGTTCACTCGCGATATTCCCGATAAAGGACTTCGCGGCTTCGAGAGAAGAAGCACAAGTATGAATTATTACGTACCGTATCCTCGTGAAAAATCGGAACCTCGTTATACGCCTAAGCCTCGTGAAGTTTCATCGGACGAGCGCAAAACGTAAGTATTACTTTGGATAAATTTTTTAAAATTTATTTTTCTAATTTTATTAATTTATCCACTTAATTTTTTTTACAGTTTCAATAAATCGGAACTTCGGTATACGCCTCGTATCTTGGGCAGACGATTTGCCCTGACAGTCACGGCTTACAAGTATTTGGATATCGGAATCAATGTGGGATCTACATCCTTTGTGGAATTGATTCTTGGCGACAATCGAGGAAATCAGATCGTGCTTCCTGATGCAACGTGGACAACGATCATCGAAAGACGCATGGATATCGAACAACTCATGCAGTCGACTGTCGGTTCATCGCTGTCTATTCGAGATCTAATTATAGAACTTGTTAAAATGCGTGACGCTAATATTGTAAAACTTACGTTGCGCGATACATGCTTATACATGATACCAGCAACTATATTATTTTTGTTTGAAATCGAACAATGTGTTGAACATGTATATTTCAATTTATGTCAAAATATACAGCATGTTAGTATGTATGTATGTATGATTTATTGCGATTCCCCGTAGGGTTTACAATCTGTAATCTATTGGCGTTTTTAAGGGACGTACCCAACCCTTTACAAACTATCCCCTTTTTAACCTGGCCAATTGCGACCTTACATATATTTCTAAATTTCCCCTTCCCTCCCCCTTCTTCCTTCGGCCCTCTGTATCTCCCCTTCCGCTTCATCCGGTCTTGCTCGCCTCTGCTTTCCTCCTTCCTGTCAAGGGTCCTCCTTCCTGTCCTCCTGTCCCTCCACCTGCTCACCTCCTCCTCGCCCGCATTCCTCCTGCGTCTCTCCTCCATCCCTCTCGTGGTCTCGACTTCCTCCATCCTTCTCGTGCTCCTGCTTTTTTTCCTTCTCCCTTTCATTCTCCTTTCCTTCTCTTTTCCTTCTCTTACCCTCCTCTCTACCAATCCATCCTCCTCCCTTCAACACCTCTCCAATTCCCCGCCTTTCTCCTTGTCTCCTCAGCCTTCCTCTTATCCTCCTCCTTTCCCACTTTACCGTGTTGCCACCCGCCTCTTCTCCTAACTCCTTCTACTCCCCTTTATTTTCCATTCTCTCCCTTTCTATTTCCATCATCCATTCCTCTCCCTCCTCTTCCTCACCCAATACCCATCTCACCGCTTCCTGCCAACTTCCTCCTCCTGCTTTCCACCTTCTGCATTCCTCCCATACATGCTCCCACGTTTCCTCCCTGTATTCACACCTCCTACACCTCTTCTTCTCTTCTTCTTCTTAATACCTGCTCTCTCTCATCTCGTTCCCTAATCTAATCCTTACTACCTTTTTTCCATCTACTCTCTCCCCATCCCTTCTTCAAATATCCCGGCACTCCTTCTCCTTTAGTTACTTTATACCACCTATTATACTCCGATTTTTCTCAATCTTCTCCCATCTCTCTTTCCTTTGCTTCTCCTTATCACCTCCGAATAACCTGTAGTGCCATTCGTCACCTTCTTCTCTCAGCCTATCCAGCTCTTTCAACCCCACTCCTCTTTCTTCGAAGAAACTTTCCCTCTCCCGCTCCCAACTTGAACCCACTCTTCCTTCCTTCTCCCTTCCCTTCAACTCCTCCCAACATAACCTCGCTAGCTCACTTCCTTTTCCCTCTTCTAATCTCTTCTCAAATCTCCATGCCTTCATCCCTGCCGATCCTCTCAATTTCTCCCTTTGTACTTCCTCCCTCACTAAGTACCATGGGGTTCTTCCATCAACTCCCAACACCCATCTACTATACCTTTCTTCCAATCTTTCCATTCCTTCCCTCTCTCTTCATCCCCATACCTCTGCTCCATATCCCATTATTGTCCACACCAACCTGTCAAACAGCCACAATCTTTTTCCCCAATCTTTCCCAAATCTTTTCTTCCCTATCCCCCAAACCTTCCCCATCACCGCCGCCGCCTTCTTAATCCTTTCCCTTATCTGTGCTTCCTGTCCTCCATTCCTTTGAAAAACGTACCCTAAATATCGGAATTCCTTTACCTCTCCTATTTCTTTTCCTTCCCATCTCCATCTTCTCTTACTGTCCCTCCCTCCTCCTTTTTTAAACCTCATTATCTTTGTTTTCTCCGCGTTCAACTCCAGCCTTTTCCTGCTTAAGTAACCTTCTAACCTTTCCAACATGCTCCTCATTTGGTCCTCGTCCTCCGCTATCAGCACAATGTATCGGCATATGCCAAAGTATACACCCTCTTACCTCCAACCATTATCCCTCCCCACTTTACCCTGCGCATTTCCTCCTCCAAATCCGCCAACAACACATTGAATATTAACGGGCTCAGTGGACAGCCCTGCCTTACTCCCCTCCCCGTCCAGAACTCTTCTCCTATTTCGCCTCCAACCCTTACCCTGCTTTTCGTCTCCCTCAGAATCTCCTCCGTCCTTCTCACCAATCCTTCTCTTATTCCCCTTTCTCTCATTACTTTTATTAAAACTCCTCTATCCACCGAATCAAATGCCGCCTTGAGATCCACAAAACAGGCTATCAGTTTCCCCCCTTTCTTCTCCAATCTTCTGTTCACCATATAGTTCAATACATAAATATTGTCTATTGTTCCCATTCCCCTTCTAAACCCAGTCTGATTTTGCGGAACTATTTTCTTCCTTTCCAACTCCTCTCTTAGTCTCTCCGCTAGGATTGCCGTGTAAACCTTATACAGTGACGACATTATCGTCACCCCTCTATACTCCTCCGCCCTTTACCCTCCCCTTTCTTTACAATTGGCGCGATTATTCCCTCCTTCCATTTCTCCGGCCATCCTCCTGCCTTCCAGATCCTGTTTATGAACCTCCAAGCCCAATCCTCTACATCCTTACCCCCGTGCTTCCATACCTCACTTGGAATCCCATCCAACCCCATTGCCTTTCCATCCTTTTGCTTTCTCATTATTCTCCTCATTTCTTCTAAGCTTATTTCCTCCTCCTCTTCTCCTTCTTCCCTCCTTTCTTCCTTCCCCATCATTACCTTCTCTTCCACTCCTCCTAACAATCTCATGAAGTGCTCTTTCCATTCTTCCTCCTCTATCCCTTCCTCTATTCCTCTCCTTTTTCTCCTCTCTCTATTTACTATCTCCCAAACCTCCGATTCCCTCCTTGCTTCCTCCGCTTTTCTCTCCCACCTTAAGTTCTCTTCCTCCTTCCTCCTGCATAGCTCGTTGAACACCTTCTTTTTTTCCTTGTATTCGCTTCTTTCCCCTCTTTCTTTCCTCCATTCTCTCAGTTTTCTTCTTGCCTCTTTCTTCGCTTCTCCGCAATCCTCACCCTACCTTCTTCTTCCTCCTTCCCTTCAGCTCCTCTTCTACCCCTTTTATCGCATCTGCAATTCCCGTTTCCATTTCTTCCCAATCCTTGTTTATCTCTCCCACACTTTCCTCGACTTCCACTTCCCCTATTTTTTCCATGAACACCTTCACTCCTTCCTCGTTCCACACCCCCCTGCTTCTTTCCTCCACCCTCTCCTTCTGTCTTTCTCCCTACTTCCCCTTCTTAGTACCACTTCCAAGGGATGGTGGTCCGAATCGGGAGAGGTTCATTGGGCGATAAAGTACCACTTGGAACACCATATTTCATGATTTTAATCATACAATCGATGAGAGTTGCCATTGAAAGAATATCAACTCCGAATCGAAGAATAACATCTGCGAAGTTCGGCAACTCGTTCTAGAATTCCCACGCGTTTAATGCATCAACCCCCGCGACAATTCGAGCGCTTGTTCTCATGTTCTCCTCTCCCTCGAAGATCACAGCGAGGGAGAGATCGATAGTACGCTTGTGCAGTTACCGTTACAATGACCTTCACGACTGAGCAGCCTTGATCTCGAGGAGCGATCTCGAGGAGGGAATGGATCCCCGGCGAACCTATTCCCCGGGATCGCGTAATCTCGTTTCGCGACTCCATCAAAGTTGATAATGGCGAATTAAACCCGCGAATAAGGAACTATGAGGAAGCGTTTTATTTTTTTGCTTGTTTCGACCCGCAGATTCATCCCCTGAAGTATCGACGCGAATTTAAGAAGGCTGCTGAAAATCGATAGATACGCCGTTAGAATTCAGGCTTTTATAATGAATAAAATTGCAAATACGAATGTGTTTGCGATGATGTTACTGAGGTTTTATTTCCTTCCCGTTCTAATCCACCGCCATTCACTGTATTAACTGTATATGCATTGTCTATAGTGAATGCGTTCACGCACTGTTTACTGTTCCAGGAGCCAGCACAGCAGGACAGACTCGCCAGATTGAGGCACAAGCTGGACCAGCAACAGAGCAAGCTGAATCGACTGCGATTACTCAGATCGCAGACGGACCAGTCGCGTGTCAACAATGCGACATTGAGTAAGTCCATTAACATCTCTCTCGCATTTCCCAACCCTTCGATATTCGAGCTGCACGATGTTCCAGATAAGAATAGAAATTTCCTCGTTCTCTAAACTAAGCAATTTATGCCAATTTATTAATGCGTTCTTTACTTGTAATATATTGTTTCATGAAATAGAGAAAAATTTTCGAATCGTCGAACGACAAAAAAAAAACATGAGATCGATAGTTATCATTTATTCGAAAGGTGGCGTGTACGATAATTTTGTCCGTCGTTTTTCAGCGATAATTTGTATTATGACGTTTATATTTAATTAGCAGTTAACGATGAAAATTATGAGGGGAAAAGACAAAGCTCATTGATTGGAAATTAAATCTTGTTCCTCTTTGTACACAAAAAGATAAAATGGAAAACCATGTTTCTAGATAGTCATCAATTTTTTTCGATATTACGGGGGAAGTGGACGCGCGCGGATTAACGCGACAGATACAAATTTTAATGGAATAAAAAATTCGTCCCTCTCGATACACATGCGTTTTTTCAAATCGAAATTTTTCAAACGTTCATCTTTCAAACCTTTCGAATTTGTACGCGCACCTGTCCGCCTTTGTAGAGTGGATTGATGTATCGGTGTCATCACGCGCTACACTCTGATTCGATTCGTAAAAGCTACGCGTGGCACGGCTCGCGTGTGCATGCCTTGTTAATTGAGCATTGTTCAGATCGTTACGTCTATACGGCGTAATGGGAAACGATGGCTGCGGTTTGCAATGCGACACGCCGCCGCGATAATAACTCTGAACGAAAGGGCGAAACACGCTGCGCACGTTTCGTTACGGATATTCTCTAACGAATCGACATGGCAGAGAAACGTCGGTTGTGCGTAGACTAGCGACTGAAAAAAATTTGTAATGATCAGAGATCTCTGTCGCGTTTCGTCCTTTAATAAACGATTGCGCCATGGGTGTGCTCGGCGGACAATGGAGAAAATGCTCCGTCAAAAGCAGTTCTCTATAAAAATAACTGCCCTCAAATATTCCGACGTTTGACATTTAAATAGCTATACAATTGATGTAATTTCTGTGACTGAAAGATCCAGATATATATATTTTTTATTTAATTTGATGAATGTGACGATGTAATTTGATGTTTTGTATGTACTCTTTGCAATTTTAATCGTATGAATAATAATAATTTTAGCTTTTGTATTTTTGCCATTTATATTTAGTTCGTTTGATATTGACTTAGAAATGCAATTTTATTCTGTATTTTATCCACACATCGTTTTCGTTTAAAAACACGTAACAACAACCAACAATCAGCATTTTTAATTGAATTTTTAATTTAAAAGGATTCAATTCAATTTGCAATTAGATAGAGAATCGCGAAAAATTATTTTTTTGTATATTATTTTTGACTCGTTAGTCATGCTTTTTCTGGATCAATGATGTATATTTTGAATTTCTCGCAAAAATCCGTAAAACTTCTTGTAATAATCGCAAGATTTATTGCACTCTTATGTCGCGACAATATCTTCGCGCCCTTCGTTCCCTTCAATTTCTAATCACGACGCCCGACCGTCTTATATTGTCTTTCGCAGGGTGTAACGAACAGCGAAGATATGTCGCGTGTTCGTGTCGCAACGCGCATAACGTTGATAATGTCGATACTATTGTAAAATCATAGAACGTCTGTTAATAGTGGTGTAAATTCGTATAAGTATTGTAATATAGTTAAGGTATAATATAAGTATAGGAACGCGGAAATAACATAAAGTAGCGTATAAATTGATAAGTTCCTTTATTAAGCGTGTAATATATATTAATTGTATGTACCGGCACACGTCGCTCTCAGAAAATCACGCGATTTTCGGACAGCCTCACGTGACGGTCTCGCGTACACGCGTGAACCCTAGTCCCTTACCCCGGGACACCACCGAACTAGGGGTATATATACAGGCCCTGCGGAGCGGGCACTCAATTCATTCGGTACTCTGTATTCGGTTTAAGCAATCGGTTTCCGTATTATTATCCGAGAGCATCGTGAGTCGAAGGAACTTAGCCGCGGGCGCGTTATTGTTGTGCGAACATAGCCGTGAGCGCGAATTCGTCATTCGAACATAGCCGTGAGCGCGTACGTGTCGTGGGAACTTAGCCGCGGGCGCGTTATTCCTCGCTGGAACTTAGCGGCGGGCGCGTTCATCGACCCGTGCCTTTTACCCGCGGGCACCGGTATTGAATCTGCCGAGATTCCGCCTGTAAAAGCAAACAAGAGTGTGGTCAACAATAAAATAGTTGCAGTACATCACAAAACAATTTCGTTCACTTACATCTCGACGACCCTTAAACCGATACCCACCAGACAAAGCGCGCCTCTCTCAGGGCGTTCTCGACCGATCCTCACGCCGATGCGCGCCTCTCTCAGGGCGTTCTCGACCGCTCCTTACCCAGATGCGCGCCTCCCGCAGGGCGTTCTCTGATCTCAGCTTCCCTCTGTTCCTAAAATATGTAAAATAAAATTAGATTTAGAATTACGCATTGTCGAGTCATTATTTACCCGTTACCGCTCAAGGCTACACAACTACATCCACTGCCCCGAGAATATATACACACAAGACTAGGACACAAATACGGAGGAAGGCCACATATACACATTAAATAGGAATCTGAACTATAATTTATCTATCGTAAGGTAAGTCTGTCGTAACCAATGGTACGTTCGAGGCGGTCCGGACAAGCCCACCAGTTAAAAAGGCTCCGACGGGCATATCATACGGCCGGTGAATTCGATCCGAGTATTTTCAGTGTTCCGTCTCGTTCCGTCACAGTCGAGCCTCCCCCAGGCGTTCATGACGCCCCCGATTCGCGACAGCCGTCTCCACCCGTCAAAGACAGCACGAAACCAAGAATCGTGCAGACGGAAATCTTAACACAAAAAATTCGTGTCCTCCTTCGCGAGTGTAGCGCGGCCCAAGCCGCGAAAGAAAAAATAGCTGAATCTCACTTACCTTCGACCTCTTCTTAACGTAGTGAAACTGATTAAATGGTTCGGTTAGCGTAAACCCACTCCGACGTTCCGAAATCACCCCGGACGTAACAAGGGTCTTGAAAGTTTCAATAGCTAAACTTGTTGCAATTTGTTACAACTTCAAATGATTTGGCAAGAAATCTTCCGGCAGGAAGTTTCTCACTAACGTACACCTCTGCCGGATTTCCCGGCAGACTCGTACGCAGCGAACTAATTTACTATGCGATGCACGGGGTTTAACCGTATTCGGGGATTTTTCATCGCCTGAGTTGTTGCGAAATTCATGCAAAATTCAATTTACGAAATTCGTTATATTTACATGTAACAAAATATACAAATTTCGATATACAAGAAAACCTGAAAAAAATATCTAAAAGATGTGCAAGAAAATTTGGAATATTAGAACGTCTTTTTTAATTACAACGTGTTTTTGACGGATTTCCATGGAAATTGTCGTATAATGCTAAAGAATATATTGAAATAAATTAAAATTAATTATTTTTAATTTTAAGAGATTACATTGTAAAATTTCGATATATATAAAATTTCTCTTATACGAAGAAAAATTTAGAATAAAAGTTAAATTATTTGAATCGGACATTCCTTAATTTGCTGCGAGATCACGGTTCGTAAAACGTGTAAAACGATCATTTCTCCTAAAAAAATGCGAAATACTCAAACGAAATGTTAAATTGCAGTTAACGGACGCGCGAAGATAAAAACGCTAACTTCCGTCGTCTGAGTCCCGAGCAATCCATTTTCGTAGATCGGCGACATCCCTCGCCGACGGGAATCCATCTCGTTTCGGTAAACGTGATAAGGGAGATTTATCCTGTCTTCACATTGAGAAGCGCGATTAATCTTCGGTGCGGCACGGCCGGCGACATCGAGCATATTTCCAGCCAGGGGTACTTGGCCGGTTTATAAATGAAATCCAAATACAAACCGATGGTTCGAAAACGGTCCGTATGCCCGCTATTCACGGCCGAGAATCATCCCTGGAAAATAAATTGAAAAGATTCGACCGGAGGCCGACCGCGCGTTTCGTTTCCGCGCTACGCTTTTATAGAATGCAATCGCGCGGAACTCATCCGCGGTCGCGCCGGCCGGTAAATCATTCTCGGACAAGCGCCGAAATATTCGAAACGTCGAAAGGAAATTGCACGGGAAAGCGGAAGGTACTTCTTAATTCTCTTAACGTGATTCGCCTATAGAATCGCGTAAAATCGATGCGGCCTCCCATTGTTCTATTTGTCATCAAAATTAAATGGGTCGAGAAAGCGCGCTATATACAACTACTTATATACGGGAAAGTAAATATCAATATAGTAAATATCAATAGAAAAAAATAAACCGACTCGATTTCGCAACGGAGAAAAAAAAAGCGGTGCTTGAACGGGCAGATTTCTTGCCAATTGCCCTCGCTTGAACAAATATCAATTTCGCTGAACAAATTACACGTTGACGCGCGGCGATCGATTATATATCGCAATAATAACAATCCCGATCGCGAACAGTCGAATCAGGTGATCTTGTTGCATTTAATTGCGCCTGCGATTTGTTCGATCGGCCCGATATCCGTTCGAGTGAGTTTCGTTCGTGCAAAACGTTAGATCCGATCGTCCGAACAGCTCTTTTTTTCCTCTCTCCTCGCCGCCGCGGAACTCGCGCACCGATCGAAACAAACGCGACGCTCCCATTTACCCTTTGTATGTGCACGTACGTTGCGTGATATTGACACGCAACACGTGTGACCACACCCAGCGGAACACGCGCGTATGTAGGCTTGCCATAATTTTCATGACCCAATCCCGGACGCGCCATGGAAAGAGCCGGATTTTTTTTATATGTCAAACAATACTCGGTACACACGCAAGTAATCACGTAGCAATGTCGATTCGTTTTGTTTTATTAAATATATCGATGAAAGGAGCATTGCATCACCATCCATTTATAGGAAAAAAAATGCTATTATGACATCACTATCTGTTCGGTGTAAACCGTATAACACGAGAATTCTTACGTTAATCGCTTTCCCGATTTAACGGGGTACACACTAGGGTATTATATTTTTAGTAAAGTATAAAAACATAAAAAAGTAGTAAATGAAAAGCGAATAAGTGCGGCTATATACTCCGCGAAAATGTATGTGCGTTTTGCTTGTTAAAAATAGAGATAAAGTGGTAAAGTGGATAAAGAAACCGGACATTTAACAGTTGCAGGTTTTTTTTTTTTTTTTTTGCGAATTGAAATTCTCAACGGCAGAGGAATTAAGACTGAAAAATTTATAACGTCGAGTCGAGCAGTTGTGAAAATAATAAACAATGTCTGAATATAACCTTGACACTTGAATAAAGAAAAATTCATATACATTGAACGTTTTAAATCGTAGGTTAAACTGCCTGACAGCTATTGGAATACCGGTTGCTCTGGAACAGTTTCGTGCGGCGCGGCGTGCCCGTCCATATGCATTTTCATAACGCATTTTCTCATCGTTCGACGTTGCATTATGTGCGCACCGATGTCGGTAAATTCGATCAGTTTTCGCACACCTCTCGCGAGTATCATAAACTCCGTCCGTCATTCTGAAATTGATTATAGAATCTTAAAGATGCGAAAAATGAAGCGACCTTTTTCTATCTAGTCTCCGCCTGAAACGAAGTTATTAAACTTTTTTTCAACGACGATCTCTCGAAGCCAACTCGTCTGTAAAATTGTAAAATTGAATGGAAGATTTAACGGCGTGCATTAAAATCTCGATTTTACGCGCGCTTTTCTATCGAGAGACGATCTGATGTCTCGTGTGTACTACGGATTCTCGAGGGATACTCTCTCCTCTCTTGACGCGCGGAATAACATTTTCATATAATTCACCCGTGCGCGGGAGGGTTGACGTGAAGAAATTAAATATTATCGCGGAGTGAATGTCGGGCGAAATTCCAAAGCGACGACACAACGCGACATGTCATTTGCCGTGCATTTAAGCGACGCAACGTGGCGACGTGGATGAATCTATTGTTTAGCGCGTTGCGTCGCTTTATCCTATATACATGTTCGCGCGTGCAAAACGCGGACGCGCTTCGATTGCACGCGCAGGACCGTCGATCGATGGAAAACGCGCATGTAGACTGCTCTTCAGCCGCGAAAGGTCGATACTTTGACAGGCGATTGTATGGAGCATAGCTTACAAAGAAAAAGGTTCCTATAAACACGCACTGTGAAACTGAGTTAAATACGATGTAAAATACATTGAGCTTGAAAATTGATTTTTCACCGAGTTTTGCATGCACTACTGTTTCATTGTTATAACAAGACGTTGAGACGTTTTAAACGTCAGGCAGTTACTCGCTTCGCTCCTTTTATCACTCTTTATTCTTTATAATTGCTTTATTATCAGTCGCAATGCTCGTGTCGTACGTCGATATATATTGCGTACGCTTCGGTATTCGTACCCATTCGTATTCCTGTGTATTCGTACGTGCACCGTTTGCAAGAAATAAGCACGTCTGTTTGATGGATTTTAATTGGCTATATTTTAAAAAATAACAAAAAATAACAGAATATCTATATCTTTTTGGAGCCACAAAATTACAAATATTTTTTCGACAGTCAATATGTCGAGTATTTAAATCGCCTCTTTTATTTATGTTATGAAATAAAATATTTATTTGCGAAAAAATAAAAAAAAAACTTATTTATATCACAAACAAGAGATAAAGAATGAAGACCGAGTATGCGGTGTTCATTTAATTACAATTATGTACCTAATGAAACTTTAATGAGAATAGGAAACTGAAATGAGAACAGGAAACTAAATGCAGTGACATTTGAAATTGAAGGATGTATCACGCGTGTGTAAAAAAAATGCGATAACTTTTAGCTGACCTTTCTCGAGACTTTTGACTGACAATGAGAAGAATTCGATTAGTCACAGGATCTGTTATTAAAATTAAGATTGCGAGACATTCTGTGGTAAGGAAAGGGATTGGGACTAGCGTCGAACGTGGGCGAGGCTCGTTTTCGGAATAAGAAAGGATCTCAAGGAGCGTTTGGTGGCTGCGAAATTGCCTTTGAATAGACTGACGACGGAACGTGACGTTCGCGAGAAAACGAGTTCGTGGAACGTCTCTCAGCAAGTTGAGCGTTCGAATTTTGCGTTTCTTCGATACTTTTACGAATATATTCGTCTCGCGGGCTTTATATGTATGTATCCCAAGTGGCGCGAAGGGGCGGGCGGCATGCATAATGAGAGGCATTTGATTTCGTTGGCAAGACTAGCAACGATTGGCTTTCATGCGAGAGCTCTATCGCGTTTCTCCGGCTTCTCCCTCGTTCCCGGAATGCGTGTTAAAGCTAACATTGGTTTAACCGCTTCTTCTTTAGGGCGTTAGAAAAGTTGAACGTTTTGTTTTCGTTGGGCAGAAAACTGTAACAATTAAATGTCTGATTCTCTTTGTTGTTTAGCTCATTTTGCTTCCAGATAAAAAGGCAAACTAAACTATTTAATTACTTTTCGTGGAGATTTGTATTTATATCATTGCCTTTTGTGTTACAAAAGTATAACGTCCGAATACATTTGAGCAGATCAAAGACGTGATTAACCGATTCTTTCGTCTTCTTCTAAAAATAGAAGTAGAGAAGACAATAAACCTCAATCAACTCTAATTGATGAGACTTTTAAGGCACGTTTCGTCGTTTAATTTAGCGTCAATATCGCCAATATCCATTAAGCTTGACTATATAGTGCAATTGTTTTACTAGTTCTTTTCGGATCCTGCAAAAGGAGATAAAGAGACAATTGAGCTACTGTTGAAGTTAATTGGTGTTGGCGAAATTGATTCCAAATTAAATTCACCTACGATAAAGGTTAAATTACGCGGAAGAAATCAACTTTCGACCCTTTCATACACCCGCGTGAAATATTCACAAAATCGCCCATCACAGTCGCCCACACTTGAACTTTTTGCGCAATCGCATCTCTGTGCAATCGATGCGATTTCTCTGCATTTTCTCTTTTTAATAAATAATGTAAACTCTTGCTACATCTGTATAATAATATTGCTGCAAGTCAAATTTAACACGAATTGAGAAACTACTCTTGTATCGTATGAGATTTAACAAGCCTATTACTAAACGTATTAAGAGTTTTTTTTTCTTATAACGCCACATCTCTCTCTCTCTCTCTCTCTCTCTCTCTCTCGCTTTCATTTTTTCATTGCTTTAATCATCCATTCGATCGGCAAAGCAAACTCATTGCCATATAAGTGAACACGTGTCGATCGATCTATGCCAATTGGCAAAAATGCCAATTGGCATGCCGATGGCTTAACGGACTATGTTAGTCGACAAACAACACAAAAGGAAAGCCAAATCATCTATTCGGTATGCAAAAGCCGATGACCGTTCTTCGCAATTTGAAATCTCAGCAACGTCAGAGAATTAGTAAAAGTAAACTTTGAAATTTCATTGATTCTCCATTTTGCGGAACAGTTAGCAGAAACAATGTGAAAGGAAAGGATTGTGCTACTCACTGCTTCTGAATAGCACAATAATTCTAAAGAAGTAAACGAAATTAAAGGGAAGGATTTAAGAAGAGATTAATTTTTTCTTCTAAATATTTCTTTTTATTAATTATTTCTTATTAATTAGTTGTTTTATCAAGTATCATCTCATTCTATCAATTATTTATGAAGTATAGCAATGAATAATTTTTTGGATAATTATCTTCTCAAAGAATTAATTACGATATATATGATATATTTGAATTAATATCCTCATCATTGCAAGACATTACTGATTTACTGAGCCGGATGCATTGGAATAAAAATTGACTTTATCGTTGCAATTGCGCACAGTACTATTGGACACATAAAGTCGCGCACCGTACGATTAGACACGTTTCAATTGCGCACAGTTCGTTTGGACACATTTCATTGGCGCACAGTTCAATTGGACACCGTTGCTTTTGGACACAACAAATATTATTAACTTATTTATATAAATAAACGTATGTTGCATTGGACACGGTTCTTTTGCGCACTGTACAATCGCGCACCGTACAATCGCGCACCGTACAATCGCGCACTGTTCAATCGCGCACCGTACAATCGCGCACCGTACAATCGCGCACCGTACAATCGCGCACCGTACAATCGCGCACCGTACAATCGCGCACGTGAATCTCGCTTTGTAAGTTATAATTTATAAAGTGAGACTCACGTGCATGGGGGGGGGGTGCAGGGGGGGGCGAAGCCCCCCCCGCTCACGCTTAAAGCGAAATACATTTCCTACCCGGGCACGCCGAAAGCGTGTCCATGGGGGGGGGTGCGGGGGGGGGGGGCGAAGCCCCCCCTGCCCAGCCTTCAACCCAACCCACACCGCCAGGTGCCCGGGGGGGGGGTACGGGGGGCAGCCCCCCCCGCCTACACCCCTAGGTTTACTCACACAATGGGGGAAGGGTGCAGGGGGGGCGAAGCCCCCCCGCCCACGCATGTACTTTGATATGTTATATAAGACGCCGACCTTACAGGGCTGGCTCTAGGAATCTGGTAGACGTGATTCCGGGTCTTGTTCTCGGGGAAGGTGTCTACGTACTAATTTCGTTTTCCCGAATAGTGGCTTTGACGCCGACCCCATTTTAGCGTGTACTAGGTGTCTGTCAACGCGTACATTATACTTTGTCTTGAAGAAGACGTCTGCGTGACGAATTCTCCTATCGTCGACGCTACATTGACGCCGACCTGACCACAGTGTTTACTAGGTGTCAGATAACCGATTGAGCCGACTTCTCCTCGTGGAAGACGTCGGGATTGTACGGTGCGCGATTGTACGGTGCGATTGTAGGTGCTCGATTTTACGGCGCGATTGTACGGTGCGCGATTGTACGGTGCGCGATTGTACGGTGCGCGATTGTACGGTGCGCGATTGTACGGTGCGCGATTGTACGGTGCGCGATTGTACGGTGCGCGATTGTACGGTGCGCGATTGTACGGTGCGCGATGTACGGGCGATTGTACGGTGCGCGATTGTACGGTGCGCGATTGAACGGTGCGCGATTGTACGGTGCGCGATTGTACAGTGCGCAAAAGAACCGTGTCCAATGCAACATACGTTTATTTATATAAATAAGTTAATAATATTTGTTGTGTCCAAAAGCAACGGTGTCCAATTGAACTGTGCGCCAATGAAATGTGTCCAAACGAACTGTGCGCAATTGAAACGTGTCTAATCGTACGGTGCGCGACTTTATGTGTCCAATAGTACTGTGCGCAATTGCAACGTGCGCAATTGTACTCTGCGCCAGTGAAGGCTTCTCGTCCGAATCCACTCTATCCCCCACAGTCATACTCAACATCTTCTCTCTTACTTCTCCATCCCCTATAACGTAGTCAATCACCGTATCTCCTCTACCTCCTGTGAAAGTATATTCTCCCTCCTCGTCCCCTCTTATGTTCCCGTTGAAGATTTCCCATCCCCTTTCCTCTAGACTATTTACCAGCATCCTCCCCTCTCTGTCCATCTTCTTATCCTTCGATTTCCTTCCCCCTACTACCTCCCCTCCTTTGCCCTCCTCCTCTTCTTCCACACTCCCTCCTTCTCTTCCTGTCCTCGCGTTAAAGTCTCCTCCAATTACCGTATACCTTCCTTCCTCCTTTCTTTCCATTATTTGTCCCAACTCCAGAATTGTCTCCTCCATTTCCTCCTTCTTTGCATACACCCCTACTATTCTCCATCTCTCCCCCCCCTATCCTTACCTTTCCCACTATCATCCCCTCCCTACCTATTTCCATTTCTGTCCCCTTCTCCTTTAATCCTTTCCTCATTCCCATTACCATCCCTCCCATCGCTCTCCCTTTTTTGTTCTTCCTCTTCGCCCATTGTACTCCCCATTCATATCCTTTAGGCAATCTTCCTCTCACTCTCTCCCAACCCTTTTCTCCTATCCACGTCTCCGTCAGGACAATTATATCTTCCTTCTTTAGCCCCTCCCAGAACTCCTTGTCCTTATTTTCCAATCCTGCCACATTCCAAAATACTATCCTCCACTCCGTCCTACCCCCCCCCCCCCCGTCCTCGTCTCTTCTGACTTCTATCCTGCTATTCTTTCTCTCCTTCTCTATATCCTCTTCCTCTCCTCTTCCCCCGCCTCTCCTCCTTTTCCACCCCCTCCCACATCCTCCCTCTTCTCCTCCTTCTCTCCCCCGCTCTCTCTTCTTATATTTCCCTTTTCATCCTTTAACACTCCCTCTTCTACATCCCATCTCCACCATATATTTTCTATTCTTATTCTCCCTGTTTTGATCCACGCCCTCTTTCCCTCTCTTTCCTCTCTTCTCGCTATCTCTCTCAGTTTCCAGTTTACTCTTCTCTCCTCCCATGTCTGGTCCTCCGTGATTCTCTCTCTTCTACCCTTCAGATTCCTCTTTTTCTCCATTACCTCCCATTTTTGCTCCTCGTTTTCCAGCTTTACCAACACCATTTCCCTTCCTTTTTCTGCATCCCCCCCTATTCTCTTCACCTCCACTACCTTCACTTTAACCCCTATTCCTTCTAGCAACTTTTCTGCCTCTTCCCTCCTCCCTCCTTCTCTTACCTCCAACCCCCTTACCACTATATTCCTTCTTCTTTCCTCCTTCTCCTTCCTTTCCAGCCTTCTCTCCACCTCTCTCATTCTCTCTTCCACCTACACTCTTCCGTTTCTTATCCCCCCCCCCCTTATCACCTCCTTTCTCCCTTCCACCATCTCTTCTAGCTTTTTTATCCTTTCTTCCATTTTTTCTTTCTCCTTTTTTAATTCATCCCTCTCTTCTCTCCACCTCCTCTCCTGCTCCCTGAAATCCATTTTCAGTTCTTCAATCTCCTCTCTTATCTTCCTTCCTTGATCCTTAAAACCCTCCCCTAACTCTCCCATCATACTCCTAAATTCCTCTCTCATTTCCATAATTACCTCCCTCAGCTCCTTCACACCCATCTCCGCTTCTAATTTAGGAGACCTTGCCGTCTTATTGCTCCTCTTGAAAATATCCTCTCCCCCGCTCTTATCCTCGTCCACTCTCTTTCTTTTCCATAACTCCTCCAGATTTCCCGTGCTTCCACTTCTACCTCTTTCCCTTGCTTTATCCGTAACTCCTTTCTTTACCCCCAACCCGCTCTCTCTCTCTCTCTCCGCTCATCTATCACCGCTTTCCGTCTCACTTGCCCCTCTCTGATCTCTCTACTCTATGCCCGCTCTTTTCCCGCCACGCGCACCGTCTATGCTACACGCACTCCCTGCCCACGGCCGCTCTACGCTCGACACTTTCCCCTCTTACCTCTCCGCGTATTCCTTGCCTGACCCGCACTCACACCTGCTTTCTACCCCTTTTCTCCCTCTATCCTTCTCACACAACCTTCCCTCCACTTCCACACGTACTCTCGCTCCTCCTCTCTCCCCCTCTCACTCTCTCACCTCCACCCGTACCCTCCTACGCTCTCACCCACCACCGAAAATATCTGCTCTGTCACCACGTGTCTCTCTCTAGCGCTCCGGAAACGGAAATCCTACAGCATGTTAGTAATAAGTATAAACATTTTGTAACAATCTTGCGACGAAATCGTATCACGGATAAATGTCAGGCGAAAAAAGTACTGACAAGGGAACGGTCGAAAGTGTCCCTACCCGATTTGGATGCGCTTTGGATATGTTGTTGAGCATCAAAAAATATTAGACTCGTATTTTTTTTGCTGCGTATCTCGACGTTTAGGGGTTGAAACAACCCCTTAAAAATAACGACCGATTTGGATGCGCTTTGGATATGTTGTAGAGCATCAAAAAAACATTAGACACGTGTTTTTTTTAGCTGCGTATCTCGACATTTAGAGGTTGAAACAACCTTTTTTTTAGCTGCGTATCTCGGCGTTTAGGGGTTGAAACAACCCCTTGAAAATAACGACCGATTTGGATGCGCTTTGGATATGTTGTAGAGCATCAAAAAACATTAGACACGTGTTTTTTTTAGCTGCGTATCTCGACGTTTAGGGGTTGAAACAACCCCTTGGAAATAACGGATTTTATAGTTTTTAGCGAATATCTTCGAAAATATAAGGCGTAACGACAAAACATTTGTACGAAATGTTTATGGCTTTTTGTGCTCTTTACAATGGCGTAATCAGATTTTTAAAATTTGTCACATTTTTTAATTTTACCCCACCCCCACCTATTATTTTTGCCAAATATAACAATTTTTCCAACGCAAATTTAAGAGCGTCAAATGCCAAATACATCCATGTGTATTTTTATTATGATACCATTATTAGATTTTTGGCAAGACGAGATGATATGTGGTATAGGCGTCGCGCTGTAGATAGGTGTTGCGTTATTTCTGTTCAGTTGCGCCGTACGCTTAAAAATTTCCATTTGTGCATATTTTCTCATACTACAATATATACTATATACTACGCCATAATAGGATTCCCCCGTTAGCCTCGGCGGGGGAGCAGGTGGAAAGTTTGGAGAGGTGGAAATAGGGTCGAAAACAGAGATGTGTGAAAGAGTGGAGGTACAGGATTGAAGGAGGGTGCGAAGGAAGTTGAGAGGAGGCGGTGGGATTGGAGGTGAGGATAGAATCGAGGTGAAGCGGCCAGAAATTGAGGGAGAAGAGGAGAGTTGACAGTGAGTTTAGGATGACGAAGAGGAATGAGAAGGAGGACGCGGCGAGGGGGAAGGTAGGAGGGGTGCAAAGTGAGTTGACGTGTTGAGTGCAGAAGGAACGGGTGGTACTCGAGCGAGCGGGAGCGAGGAATCGATCGTGAGATCGATCGAGCCGGCATGCGAGAGGGGTGATATACCGATGGACGGCGGATGTGAGAAAAGCGAGGGTAGTAGCGAGTTGGCTCGATCGATCGATTGAATGATCGAGCGGATCGAACGGATCGAGTGATAGAGAAGTGCGTACCGGTATGGTAAGAAAGAGACAGAGAGAGTGGCAGAGGAGGTTAGCAAGAAAGTAGAAAATCGATCGTGAGATCGATCGAGTCGGCATGCGAGAGAGGTGATACCGACGGACGGCGGATGTGAGAAGTGAGGATAGTAGCGAGCTAGCTCGTTCGATCGATGAATGATCGAGCGGATCGAGCGTCAGAGAGATGCGTTCCGGTATGGTAAGAAAGAGGCAGAGAGAGTGGCAGAGGAGGTTAGCAAGAAAGTAGAAAGAGGAAAGGAGAGGCGACAGAAAGGGTAATGTAAGTAAGGCAAAAAGGTAGTAGCAAGACGAGCAGGGGAGGAGGAGGGAGGAAGCGTCGAGCGGTATGAGCTGATTGTGAGAGGTATAGATCGGACGCCACGGGGCAGGAGGTGCGAATAAGAGAGCTGAGGAAGAGAGGAGACAAGCGCGTGAAGGTGAAGATGTTTATAGCTGATAGGGTGAGAGGGACGGTGGCGAAGAAAAGGAAAGGCAAAGAGGGAGGAGGGCACAGGGAAAGAAAGAAGCTGACAATGGAATCGGTGGTGAAGGTGGTGTTGTGAAGGAAGGTGATATGGGGCTAGGGAAGAGAAGAAAGATGCAGAGAAGTATACGGGGCGGGTGGGTTAAGAAGAGAGCAGGGATGAGAATCTAATAGTTTATTAGTTACAGAAGGAGACGAAGGCAAAGAGACGGAAGGGCAGCAGAGAAAAGGATATATGAATATGAGTTGCAGCGAGGAACTAACGATGGAAGAGAGGAAAATGAGGTGGAGGATCGTGGACGGGGCGATGAGGTGGTGAATGAAAGGGTAGAGAACGAGGAAGGGAGGGAGGGTACGAGACTGTAAAAGGCCCAATGGCCAGGCCGGGGTAAGAATAATGCTAAAAATTTGTACGGGAGGTTGGGTACGTCCCTGAAAAGTTGCTGTAAAAATTTGTACAGGGTTGGGTACGTCCCTACAAAACGCCCTTTTAGAACCCTTGGGGTAATAAAGTATTCTATCTATCTACTACGACATAATATGCGATGAAGGTTCAAGCAGAGGAAAAGATATCACGTCATCCAAAGTTCAAGTGGCATGTGCGCAAGACAGTACAAATTTTTACAGCATCTTTTCAGGGACGTACCCAACCTCCCGTACCAACTTTTAGCATCATTCCTACCCCGGCCTGGCCATTGGGCCTTTTACAGTCTCGTACCCTCCCTCCCTTCCTCGTTCTCTACCCTTTCATTCACCACCTCATCGCCCCGTCCACGATCCTCCACCTCATTTTCCTCTCTTCCATCGTTAGTTCCTCGCTGCAACTCATATTCATATATCTTTTTCTCTGCTGCCCTTCCGTTTCTTTGCCTTCGTCTCCTTCTGTAACTAATAAACTATTAAATTCTCATCCCTGCTCTCTTCTTAACCCACCCGCCCCGTATACTTCTCTGCATCTTTCTCCTCTTCCCTAGCCCCATATCACCTTCCTTCACAACACCACCTTCACCACCGATTCCATTGTCAGCTTCTTTCTCTCCCAGTGCCCTCCTCCCTCTTTGCCTTTCCTTTTCTTCGCCACCGTCCCTCTCACCCTATCAGCTAGAAACATCTTCACCCTCACGCGCTTGTCTCCTCTCTTCCTCAGCTCTCTTATTCGCACCTCCTGCCCCGTGGCGTCCGATCTATACCTCTCACAATCAGCTCACACCGCTCGACGCTTCCTCCCTCCTCCTCCCCTGCTCGTCTTGCTACTACCTTTTTGCCTTACTTACATTACCCTTTCTGTCGCCTCTCCTTTCCTCTTTCTACTTTCTTGCTAACCTCCTCTGCCACTCTCTCTGCCTCTTTCTTACCATACCGGAACGCATCTCTCTGACGCTCGATCCGCTCGATCATTCATCGATCGAACGAGCTAGCTCGCTACTATCCTCACTTCTCACATCCGCCGTCCGTCGGTATCACCTCTCTCGCATGCCGACTCGATCGATCTCACGATCGATTTTCTACTTTCTTGCTAACCTCCTCTGCCACTCTCTCTGTCTCTTTCTTACCATACCGGTACGCACTTCTCTATCACTCGATCCGTTCGATCCGCTCGATCATTCAATCGATCGATCGAGCCAACTCGCTACTACCCTCGCTTTTCTCACATCCGCCGTCCATCGGTATATCACCCCTCTCGCATGCCGGCTCGATCGATCTCACGATTGATTCCTCGCTCCCGCTCGCTCGAGTACCACCCGTTCCTTCTGCACTCAACACCTCAACTCACTCTGCACCCCTCCTACCTTCCCCCTCGCCGCGTCCTCCTTCTCATTCCTCTTTGTCATCCTAAACTCACTGTCAACTCTCCTCTTCTCCCTCAATTTCTGGCCGCTTCACCTCGATTCTATCCTCACCTCCAATCCCACCGCCTCCTCTCAACTTCCTTCGCACCCTCCTTCAATCCTGCACCTCCACTCTTCCACACATCTCTGTTTTCGACCCTATTTCCACCTCTCCAAACTTTCCACCTGCTTCCCCGCCGAGGCTAACGGGGGAATCCTATTATGGCGTAGTATATAGTATATATTGTAGTATGAGAAAATATGCACAAATGGAAATTTTTAAGCGTACGGCGCAACTGAACAGAAATAACGCAACACCTACCTACAGCGCGACGCCTATACCACATATCATCTCGTCTTGCCAAAAATCTAATAATGGTATCATAATAAAAATACACATGGATGTATTTGGCATTTGACGCTCTTAAATTTGCGTTGGAAAAATTGTTATATTTGGCAAGAATAATAGGTGGGGGTGGGGTTAAATTAAAAAATGTGACAAATTTTAAAAATCTGATTACGCCATTGTAAAGAGCACAAAAAGCCATAAACATTTCGTACAAATGTTTTGTCGTTACGCCTTATATTTTCGAAGATATTCGCTAAAAACTATAAAATCCGTTATTTTCAAGGGGTTGTTTCAACCCCTAAACGTCGAGATACGCAGTTAAAAAAAAACACGTGTCTAATGTTTTTTGATGCTCTACAACATATCCAAATCGCATCCAAATCGGTCGTTATTTTCAAGGGGTTGTTTCAACCCCTAAACGTCGAGATACGCAGCAAAAAAAAATACGAGTCTAATATTTTTTGATGCTCAACAACATATCCAAAGCGCATCCAAATCGGGTAGGGACACTTCCGACCGTTCCCTTGTGAGTGGGGTGTCCGATGGAAGTTCACTCATAGATTGCGAACTATTAGCTTTCGCCTTAGATAACATTGTATATGAAGCAAAAATGTAAATAACGAATAAAAATTAAATATTAGTATTGTTGCGTATATATGGTTTCGCACTGAGCGCATCGGTTCAGATGTCGCGATGGGCGCGCTGTAGAGTGCGTTCTGTATTTTTCGGCTCTATGTTATTTTTGTTTCGTGCTTAATATGTACGTTGGCGCCACGTAGTCTCGGTCTCGTCTTGCATGCGTTAGCGTCTAGTCGATTTAAGTATCGCGTCTTGATTCTTCTAGAACTTTCGTGTCTCGATCGTTATTTTAAGTTAAATATATTCGCGTCTCTTTACTTATGTATATTAGCGTCTCGTCGTGTAATCCATTAAAAAGTATAAGTTCTTTTGTATTCTTTTTCGTTTACGTCGTGAAAGCTCTGCTGTTTGTGCGAAGCGCGAGCGTTTGGAAAACTTGTCGCTTCAAGTATAAATAGTGGCAAAAATTATTTTTCAATCTAACTCTTCCGTTTTCATCTAACATTAGCCTCCTCTATGTTTAAATTATATATGTTGCAGTAATGTCCTTTTTAATTATATAAACGATTTATTATAAATTTAAAAAGAATTAATAAAATTAATAAAATTATTAATAAAATTATTAAAATATAGATAAAAACTTTTATCTAAAATAGAATAATCTCATTACAGCATGTACGAACTTGCCCGTTCCTGTCTTCCACTCTCATTTCCCCACTACGGGGACTCTATAGTTTAAGTCACGTAAAATATGGTTTTTGTTGATTTTTTTGTTGAACGCAGACCTAGAAAAAATAGAATAATCTCATCATGGCACGTACGAACTTGTCCGTTTTCCTGTCCGTTCCACTCTCATTTCCTCACTACGGGGACTCTATAGTTTAAGTCACGTAAAATATGATTTTTTGTTGATTTTTTTTTGGAACGTAGACCTAGAAAAATGGTCTGTGGCACAATAATTATTTATTTATTTATTTATTTATTTATTTAATTTTCTATTTATCTATTTAATTTTCTATTTATTAATCTATTTAATTTTCTATTTATTAATCTATTTATTAAACTATTAATTTATTTTTTAATTTATCCCCTCCCTGCCACCCACCACCCCCTGCCACCCACCACCCCCCTGACACCCACCATCCCCTGCCACCCACCACCCCCCGCCACCCACCACCCCCTGCCCCCCTCCACGCCGGTGACGTCATTCCCCCACCAAAAGTGAAATAGAACTCCCATAGTCTATCTACTCATTTTTTCGTTTTCTTTTACGTTCTCCAATTTTTTTCATACTTAATATTACATTTTATCAAAACCTATGACATTTGTTAAAACAACATTCAAAGACTCTCTTGGAATTTTTTTAAGTAAAAAAAATCAATAGCTTCCTCGCAGCAAGCATTTTAGTGGTGGAATCTAAAACGGCCCCAGTGTGCTAGCTATGCGATTCTAGTGAAGTGTGCCAGTTAAGGGTTAACCAATATTACTGTAACAGTACCTTTTTTAAAAAAGGTAAAAAAAAAGGCTCCAGGTACACGCGAAATGTATGTTGTAAATCCAAAAATCCTAAATAGTAGTTTATTTCTCCCTAACAAAATAATTCACAAAATTGAGTTACCTAACTCAACCCAAGTAATATGTGTTTCGAAAAAAGATGTGAAATCTTTAACAATAATAAGAGGTTTTATTTCGACTCAATTGGCTATATAAAGTTGACACAAACGTTTCGAGCCTTGGTTCGGATCCTTATCAAGCAATCTACAAAGTAATTTGGTCTAAGGTCATAATTAAAGTCATATTTTAAAATTAACGGAGCAAAGTTAAAGCAATGTAATACCTACTAATAAAAAAGAACCATCACTTTCACATTAAACCCATGAAGATTTTTGCCAAAAAAATCATAAGTGTAAGATGTGGAATGTCGCTGGTAGTGACTTGAATTGATGCAGTATACATGCGCAAATTAAAACCATTATGTCGTTGTAAGAAGTAGCGCACGTGTTGTCGAGGCGAGCATGTTCATGCGACTAACATTGAATAGACGGACGGGATTTAATAAATAAATTGAAGAACATCAGAAGGTTGTGAACATATATAAACATTGGTCGAACGAGAAAACATCTAGCAATCGCGATAACATTGTTATATATGGGATTCAAGTTGTCCGTGTCTTTTGGAAGATTGATCGTATCGGTCTGTCTTTTTATGAAAAATGTCTTGGCTATTTCACGTTTTCTGGCGTTCTTCTCCTTATGTAGTATATCATTGGACCAGTTAAAATCGTGCCCATATGTAACTCTATGCTTGCTGACCACAGAGTGGTTGCTGTCGTCTTTTTTAATGTCGTTCCAATGTTCTTTTATGCGCGTTTGTAAATGACGTTTAGTCTGTCCTACATACGAAGCGTTACAGTCATCGCAATTAATCCTATAAACCAGTTGAAATCTTTAAATTGTGCCAATTGTAAAAAGAATATGTAAATATATATATATATATATATATATATATATATATATATATATATTGCTATTGAAAAATAACTGTAATTACTTTTAAAAAATAAAACCCAAGTAGTACGTATCTTTGTGTTCCCATTCAAGGATCTTCCTATTCCAACCTAAGTAGTAGTAGCTTTAATTCTCCTTAGCAAAATTATAATATTATAAAGAATCATTTTAATCACAAAGAATTAAAGAGGTAACAGTACAAAATAAAAATATTTAATTAAAATAAAATAAATGAATTTTTCTTGTAAAAAAACTTGGCGCTGCTTTTTTACTCCCGTCGCATTCTTCCCTAAATTATGTTTACTGTTTTTTTATTTAATCAAAAATTTCAGTACTTTATTAAATTTCGAGATCTAGCAGCGCCAAGTTTTTTTACTTACAAGAAAAATTTATTTATTTTATTTTAATTAAATATTTTTATTTTGTACTGTTACCTCTTTAATTCTTTGTGATTAAAATGATTCTTTATAATATTATAATTTTGCTAAGGAGAATTAAAGCTACTACTACTTAGGTTGGAATAGAAAGATCCTTGAATGGGAACATAAAGATACGTACTACTTGGGTTTTATTTTTTAAAAGTAATTGCACAACAATTATTTTTCAAAGCAATATATATACATATTCTCTTTGCAATTGGCGCAATTTAAAGATTTCACATCTTTTTTTGAAATACATATTACTTGGGTTGAGTTAGGTAACTCAATTTTGTGAATTATTTTGTTAGGGAGAAATAAAGCTACTATTATTTAGGATTCTTGGATTTACAACATACATTCCGCGTGTACTTGGCGCCTTTTTTTTTACCTTTTTTGGAAAAGATAATTTTGTACTGATATCACGCATTTTGTAGTGTTAAGTAGGGTCGGCAAAAAATTTCCATTTTTTAATTTTTTAATTATTCGCGAAAGTTGAAGCAATAACAACAAATTAAATTTTTCTTGAATTAGCGAATTAGTAATAGAAAACTAGTATTTAGGTCAAAATAAATTAATTTCTTTTGCAATTTGGTAATTCGTAAAAATAAATTCTTTATTATTAAAATAATTAATAGTTTGTAAAAAATGAATTACTACTTATTTGAAAATTAATAATTAGTGGATAATAATTATTAATTATTTTAATAATGAATAATTAGTCTCAGGTAAATTACTTATTTTAGAAATTATTAATTGGTTTAATATAAGTAATTTAATTACTGCAGTTAAACGTGATTTAAAAAAATAATTATGTCAAGCCCAGTTTCACAAGTGTCGGTTAACTTTTAACCTTAGATTAACTCACTCTTCGTCTCCTTCTAACGTTCCCCTTAGAAAGAGACGAAGAATGAGTTAATCTAAGATTAAAAGTTAATCGACACTTGTGAAATTAGGCCTAAAAGGAGATCCTACAGCGAAGGCCGAACTTTCTCGATGTCGATAATGTCAACATTTTTAATCCTGTTTTCTCTATATCTGTTCTTGTCTAACTATAGATATCTATTCTTGTCCGATTGCTGCGCCATCTCTCGCTACACGCAATACTGCTTATCCTATCAACCTGAATGTGCTTTTGCACATATAAAAATACATACAACTTTTTTTCTAGGCTTTCAATCTTGGTTTTAATTGCACGATATTGTTTTTACATGTTTTCCCTAGAGCGCACGTATCTCATTTTGTATATATAAACTGCAGTATTTTTGTATTAAGGCCGTCCTCTACCTTCTCGGGTCGAAAAAATATATATTTTTTTTTCATAAATCACATCTACAACATGTGTAGAAAATGTGTGCCAAAGGATTTTTCGATATTCGAAGTGGTTCACAAGTTACGGCCCTGGAACGGAGCAGGTATACAGAGCGCGCGCCGGGCTGCTCCGAAAGCCAAGCAGATGTTTTCGAATATTGACTGAGACGCCGTGAAGCGTCGGTTAGTTCAGTTTTGCTGTGGCAGTTGCGAAGCGTGTACTGTATTTTCTTTTGTGAGTCGCACGTAGCTGATTTTTTGAAAATAATTTCCAAAATGTTTAAGAAAGGAAGTAGAGACGCCCCGGCTCGTTACGATCGATCTAAAAAGCGAAAATTCGCAGGCAACCGACACACTTTTGAGCAAGACAAGTCGTTTACATCGGCGGTCAGCGAAGAAACTTCGTCAAAATAAACATTTAGAAGTGAACGTTGAACAGACTGTTTTGTATTGTATTTTGAATTTTATGAGTGTATTTTCAACCATTTCTTCGGCTGTTATTTGTAAAGAGTGCAAAAGTACAGTGAATTTCCATCAACGTGATATACGAGGATTGGGCTTTAAAATTTCTATGGCGTGCAAGTGTGAGAAAGAAAAAGAAATAGATTCATGCCCAAAAATCGGTCGAGCTTACGAAATAAATCGTCGCTTAGTTTTCGTAATGCGTTTGTTGGGAGTCGGTTATGAAGGCTGTAGAATTTTCTGTGGACTAATGGATATGGGACAAGGTCTTGCTTTGAACACGTACTATTCCGTATTAGAAAATATTCACTCAGCTTCTTCGGCCGTTTTTGATACAGTGTTGTCGATTGCGGTTGATGAAGAAAAGGAAGTCCTTCGAGAACAAGGAAAAGCAGAAAATGAATTCACCGTATCTGGAGATGGCACATGGAAAAAAAGAGGATTTTCATCTTTATTCGGAGTTTCAACTTTGATTGCCAAGTACACGGGCAAAGTGGTTGATGCATGTGTAATGAGTAGTTTTTGTGCTGGATGCAATTTGTGGAAAAATAAAAAAAATAGTGATCCAGTTGGATATGCAGGATGGCTCGCTGATCATGAAGAAGATTGTACTCGAAATCATACTGGAAGTTCTGGGAAGATGGAAATAGATGCAGTTGTGAACATGTTTTCTCGTTCAGTAGATAAACATCAAGTTCGATATACGACATACATAGGAGATGGTGACAGCAAGACATTCAACGGTATTTTGAAGGCCGAACCATATGGAGAAGATGTTGTTGTTGTAAAAAAAGAGTGTGTTGGACACGTTGAAAAGAGGATGGGGACTCGGCTCCGAAATGCAAAGAAATCTAATAAAGGTATTGGTGGGAAAGGTACAGGAAAACTCACTGATAAATTGATTGGTGAGATGACAAAGTATTATGGATTAGCTATTCGGAGACATCCAGATTCTATCGAGGAAATGAGAAAGGAAATTTGGGCAACATTCTTTCACAAGATTTCCACAGACAGCAATCCACAGCATCAAAATTGTCCTGCAGGCGAATCTAGTTGGTGCAAATTCCGCAGAGCTGAGTTTCTCGGAGAGGCTGAGCAATTCAAACACAATATATCGCCTCTTTCTGAAGCAGTTCAAAAAGTTATAAAGCCAATTTATGAGGATTTATCCAAAGAAGAATTGTTAAGCAGATGCCTGGGAGCGGAAACTCAAAATAATAACGAGTCGCTCAATTCGTTAATTTGGACTTTTGCTCCGAAGCACCTCCATTCTGGGCCAAAAGTGGTTGAAATCGCCACGTTTCTCGCTGCCACAATCTTTAACGAAGGATTCAAATCTATCCTGAAGATCTTGGAAACCATGGGAGTGAAAATCGGCCCACAAGCTAACGGATATGTTCAGCAGCGTGATAGCTCTCGGATCGACCGTTCAGAAAGGCGCACGAGTGACGTTGTGAAGCAGGCCCGAATCGCGAAAAGAGAAGATGGAGCAGCTCTGCGTGACTTCCAAGAAGAAGAGGAAGGCCTATTGTATGGTCCAGGCATAGCAGATTGACGGTGAGATGAAACTTTCAGTATAAATCACATGCGCAAACTTTCAAACGCGTTTTTCTCGAAACACCATTTTTCGAAACGGTGACCACGATATTTCAGAAACTACTGCACAGATCTTGTTGAAATTTATACAGCATCTTTAATATGTTATAAGCCAGCGATTGAACTAGGATTATCGTGATTGCTTCGATAGTTTTTTTTCTACGAGCGAAAAACTTGATGAAAAATGAGTAAAAATAGAATGTAATTTTCAAAAGTGTATAAGAAAGTCAATTTTTGTAATTTACAATTCACTCTAGTTCAATCGCTAGTCTTAAATATGAAGATTAAAACGCCGTTTGGTTTTTTGATTTCAGATAAGCAGAACAGCCGCAATCTTGGTCACCGTCAAGCCCCTCTTTTACTTGATGTCTTCCTGTCGGCCACTATAACTTTTATTTTATTATATATTTTGACTTTAAAAAATTTGTAAAGCTTATTTAAATGTTCATCAAGATTATGCAAAAACAATGAGATTGATTATTTTGATGGTTTGCCCGTAAAAAATTATTGAAAAAGCCGTAAAAAAACAGCCGAGAAGGTAGAGGACGGCCTTAAGCAAATATTGCCATCAGTGACAGCTCTATGTGCTCAAATTTTTAATTTTTCTTTCGTTTTTGATGTAAAATCGACCGGAGCGCTCAACATTTTTGTGCGTACTTTAATTCTATAATAGAATTTTGCAATTCCGAAAAGCCAATTAAAAGTTTAATATATTTAACAAAATGTCGGTAACGACTGCCACTATAGGATCCCCTTAACCCTTAAACACATAACGTCCGTGTCAGTAATAGTGGTTCCAATACCGGTATTATCGAAACCGGAATACCGGTAATACCGACCAAAATCGGTAATAATAACCGAAAGTACCGGTATTACCGACGTTGAATACCGGCATTTCGGTATTAAACATTTTTGTCGCACCGTCACCGCCTCGTGTGGCGCGCCTGCAGTAAACAATAGATAAACGCTATTCGTAAATAACGTTTACGTTTGCCCATTGATCTTGTTTATAACCTATGTTCATAACAAAGGGGATTCTTCTATTTGCGTCTCGTGTTTTGTGTATATATATTTATATATATAACCAGGGAATCAGGTAATTATATAAAATAACATAGACCGGTATTCATAGTCGATCTTATATTTAAGACCGTCTTAAGTACAATCTTAAGGTGTTATGAACCAATCACAGAGCCGTATTAGCATTTTAAGACATTACTTAAGACGGTCTTGAAATAAGAATCAACTATAAATACCAGCCATATATATTAATTTTAATATTCCAAATTCCAGTTCAGACGGCAGACATGATGCAAGAACAAGAATTTGAAAAATTTAACAGAAATTCCAATAACAAAGATTCCGTTTGGTTTTACTTTTTACGTGGCAAAAAGAACAAAAATGAATGCAAGTGTACGACATGTGGTAAAATAATCCATTGTGCGGGAGGGAGCACTAGTGATATGCACACGCATCTGAAGGCAATTCATAATATAAGTTTGCTAAAAAGAACTGCAACATCATTAACGAGAGTTCAGCTTCGACATCGTCATGCAGTTCCAGCACTTCCAGCAGTTCTTATACATTATTCAAAAAATTAAACAAAAGTGGATTGATTACGCAATATTTTCCAACAGACAATTTTTTACCTGCAGTATTGGCACAGTAGGGTATAAGGGGGCTAACTGACTCGGGTGCTCTGAGGGGGGGTGCGGGGCGGGGGGGACTCGAGCGGCGAGCGGGTCTGTTGTTTATGCTCCCGAGGGGGGGGGGGGGGATGGTCACCGTTTGGCCGCGGTGATAAACATATCGGTGTCAAAGGGGGTGCCGCCGAGGGGGGGGGGGAATGGCCACCGTTCGGCCGAGGGGGTCCGGGAGGGGGGGGGTCACCGTTCGACCAAGGGGGTCCGTGAGGGGGGGGGGGGGTTCGCGTTTTCGGCGCGGAGTATTACAAAGGCTATTACGGGCGCCGTTCGGCTGCTGGAATTTTATCGGTGAATGTAAACAAATAGGGAGTCAGTTGCGAGACACATATCTGCAATGATCCCACGCTTCTAGAACTTGCGAGCCGCTATTCGGTTACGGCGTTCACGTTTTCGACGCGCCGATGGTCCGACGACTGTTTAAAGATAAAATGGCCGAGGTAAACAATTGATAAAATTGTCTCCGATGACGATTCAACCGTTGCGGAGTCCTTTTCATGTTTATTTCTAGGAAGAGCCGCTGCCGATTACGATTTAACCGTCGCGGTGGAGAATATTCGGTTATGGCGCGGCATATCACAAAAAACGAGCGCCGATGTCCGGCTGCTGGAATGTATAAACAAAATATGTCCAACGGTAATTATACAAACGCATAGCATCCATTGTCGCCAAGATGATTATAAATCCACATCTTGCGGATCAGTCTTCGGCTAGCTTTCGCAACGCGAACGTTTTAGACTTGAGAGAAAAAGTTTTTTGTGTCAAGTGGGTGGTAATATAAAGAAAAAAGTTTTTTTCGTAACAGTGAGTATGAAAAAAAAGAAATATGGAGATAGACAATAATTTCGACGAGGATCGCGCGTTAACGGACGACAGTGATTACGTCAGCGATGAAGACAACGATCACAAAGAAGTCATCGATAAAATAGTGACGCGTTCGGAAATCATGGCACTGAACTTACGTACGAAACAGTGCGTGATATATTTTTATTACTCAACGGGTGGTGCACTTGCACTATGTGCTTCATGCATGATTGCTCTATCGGACCTTGATATCGGGCACATGTACGCTGTCCGAAAACACTTCGTTGACTTACGCGTTACGGAGCATTTCCGCGCCTGCTCAAAGTGTAATGATGTATTGTACATGACATTCCCATGTAATATATGCCCGATTTGCACACAATAAGAAAACATTATCGCGGCTCTTAGAAGAACATGCTCGGGGGCTGAAGTTCTTTTGTGTCAAGGTGGACGGTATAAAGAAAACATTTTTTTCAAAAACAGTGAACAAAAATGGAAATGGACAATAATTTCGAGGCAATAATGGATGCAGATTCATCCGACGAGGATCGTCCGATGTCGCCGGACAGCAATTATAACAGTGACGAAGACGGCAACCGTAAACAAGTTGTCAAGAAAACAGTGTCACGTCCCGAATTTTTAGCGTTAGATGGACGTACGAAGTGTTGCGCCATTTATTTTTATTATGTATACGGTTCGTATAACCTATGTGCTTCGTGTATGATCGCTTCACCAGACACTGGTGAGCACATATGTACTTTCCGAAAACACATAACCGAGCTGTACGACGTAATAAGAGGTCGATTTTGCGGAAATTGCAATACTCCATTGTAAATAATGCCGTGCAACATGTGTCCGATTTGCATGAAGTGAAGAAAAAAAAAAACATTATCGCGAGTGGGACATTAACGTGCGCAACATGGTGTGGATAACTGAAGAAGAGAACTCTGTAGAGTCTCCAAAATCTGATGAGGATGTAATAAACGATGTCGCCAATGTTCTGCGTGAAGAAGATCGAGGAGTGAAATTGACGGATGTGATATCACCGGTGCAGTTTCTTCGCGATCGCGAACTAGGTATACGCGGAACCGGTCGACGCATCGTTAGACAAGGAGTCGTTATCGATTACAATAATTTTCCTTATGAATGGAATTCTAACGCGAGACGGAAATTGTATCGGCGGCTGTGGGATGAGGTAAAAGAACGTGAAGCTAGTGATGATTCTGGACTTTTCGTTAAACGTGACTTTGATTCGGAGTATCAGGAGTATCGCTATTGGGCGACTGAAGTTATTACTGAGATGCACTTGCTCAGTAAGACTATGCTCATTCAAATTCGCACAGGCATTGGGAAGTGCGTCGAATTGGTGGTGATGGGACAACCTGAACACACAAAGTACAATTTTACGTATCTGTAATAAGATAATAGGTCCCAATCATGAATTGATTCAAAGAACTCTTGACCGTGAACTTAAGAATTTTGATGATCGGCCATTTGGTGTCCCCTTCTACAGTCTTTATAATCTTATGTTTAAACATTATTCCGTTCTGTATTTCATTCGACGTGTCCAGCGTGTGATCGGTCACGTGCAAGTGCCCCATCGAAGAATGTGACGTGATCTAAAAAATAGTGTGAAAAAGACAATATTAAAAAAAACATGGAACATCCCGATGAAACGGAACGCGACCTGCTGGAACGATCCAACCAAATCGCTACTTTGGGCGAATATTTTGCATGGGCACAGCGATGCGAGGAATTTATTGAGCAGCTCGAAGAAGGCTGTCGTTCCAAACGTCCGCGTCTCTCAATCGGAAACAGACAATCTTTAGTGGCGAGAATCGCGCGACTCGAAGGTGCGAAGGACTCTATTACAGAGACGGTTCGTACATATCGGTGGTGAGTACGCGGCGGGCACTAGTAGTGACGATAACGCGAAAAGTCTCGTTTGGCGAGAGATCGATACCGCGTTCGAAAAACGTGTATTGACCGGTGCGGTGATAAATACCAATCACATCGAACCGCGACAATTTCTCGAAGATGCTACAGACATCGTGCTCGATCATGTGTGGAACGTCATGCAAAGACACGCAAGTGTAAAGATAAACACTGTGTTCAACGGTGAGTTCGTGACGGGTATCAAACGTGCGAACAAAAGTGTCAACACGAGAAACTGCGAACTCTTTCGTTCGTCCGATCGGTCCGATCTGCGCGAGTGGTACGAGCGACACGTTATCGAGCCTACTTTATCGTCCCTCGAAGAGTTTCAGGAACGCGACAGCGGGTGGGCGTTGTCGCGTATACTCAATTTGACAGTGAACGTAAACAAGTACAATCCTATGCGCGCGGGATGTTACCTGAAATTACCGCGAGAAATTATGTTGAAGAAAGCGGTGATCAATGTGCAATCTATGGACAATGCGTGCTTCGCGTGGTCAGTGGTGGCTGCTCTACATCCAGCCGAAAGAAATTCAGAACGGGAATCCTCGTACCCTCATTACGCAACAGTATTAAATTTACAAGACATTGAGTTTCCAATGACTTTTGAAACAAATTAAACGGTTCGAACGACTCAACGACATCTCGATAAACGTATATACTGTCGAGGGAGAGAAGACGCCAAACGTTCTTCCGATACAGCTCACTGACCGGAAGATGGACAAACACGTAAATCTGCTGTACGTGCAGGACCCGCGAGACGACAACGTGGGACATTTCGCGTGGATAAAAAATCTATCCCGCCTCTTGAGCTCGCAATTGAGCATCCACCATAGTCGGAAAATACTTTTGCGATCGGTGAGTACCTATACTCCTTTTAATAAAATTATAAAATATATTATTTTTTAATATAAAAAATTTACAAAAAATTGTGTTTTTCTTTTTGCAGATGTTTACACTATTTTCTACACGAGCGAGAATTGGAAGCCCACACCGTCGACTGCCGAGAGATAAACAACTGTGCAATCCGACTACCGAGCGAGGACGACAAGTGGTTGAGTTTCAAGAATCACAGCAGGAAGGAACGACTTCCATATGTCGTGTACGCCGACCTGGAATGTACCCTCGAGAAGACGAGCGGATTCGACAACGCCCACGTCAGGTTTCAACGTCATCGGGTATTTAGCATAGGATACTACGTGCGGTGCTCGTACGACGACTCGTTATCAATGTATCGGTTTCGTCGCGATAAGGATTTGCGTCGCGTGGTTCGCCGAGGAACTAAGACGTTTAGCACACGGCGTAAAGGCTATCCTGTCCGATAACGTACCCATGGCGGATTTCACGCGAGACCGAGTGGGAAAAGTTTAACAGCGCAACGCACTGTCACGTGTGCGAAAAACCGTTCGAGCCAGACGACGTGCGAGTACGCGATCATTGTCACTTGACCGGTCGATACAGAGGTCCCGCGCATTCCAACTGTAATCTAAATTATAAAGATTCGCATTGCATTCCAATAATTTTTCACAATCTATCGGGCTATGACGCACATTTTATTATCGCGGAGATAGCTATAGCGTACGAAGGACACGTAGACTTACTTCCAATCACGAAAGAAAAATACATCTCGTTCACTAAACACGTAAAAGATACCGCCGATAGATCAGATTCGCGAAGCGACATGAAATTAAGATTCATCGACTCGTACAAGTTTCTGAGTAGCAGCCTCGATAAATTGGCATCCTTCCTCGATAAGGATAAATTGAAAATTATACGTTCCAAATTTTTCCGCGTTATCCGACGACGATTTGATCTTTTGACCCGAAAGGGTGTCTTTCCGTACGAATACGTGGACAGCATCGAAAAGTTGGAGGACACGTGTTTACCATCGCGCGACTCATTTTACAGTTCCTTGACCGGTGACACCGTATCCGAGAGCGATTACGAGCACGCCGCGAACGTCTGGCGACGGTTCTCCGTTCGAACCTTGGGCGAGTACAGCGATTTATATCTCAAAACTGATGTCTTGTTATTGGCCGACGTTTTTTGAAAATTTCCGCGACAGTTGTATCGCGAGTTACGGACTCGATCCGACATATTATTACACTCTACCGGGTTTTACGTGGGACGCTATGTTGAAGTATACGCGTATCAATTTCGAACTGCTCACCGACATTGACATGATTATGTTCATCGAACGCGGTATACGCGGTGGCCTGAGTCAATGTTCCGGCAGATACGCGCAGGCCAATAACAAGTACATGCAGTCGTACGATCAATCGAAACCGTCGTCGTACCTGATGTACTTCGATGTAAACAATTTGTACGGCTGGGCGATGTGTCAGCCACTGCCCTACGCAGATTTTCGATGGGTCGAAGACGTCTCGAATTTCGAGTTCAGCGCGATCGCTTTGGATTCGCCCACGGGTTACATTCTCGAAGTCGATCTAGAGTATCCGCAGAATAAACACGACGCGCACGTCGACCTACCGTTCTGCCCTACGCGCGATAAGCCGCCCGGCAAACGGCAGGACAAACTTCTCGCCACGCTGTACGATAAGAAGCGTTACGTCATACACTACCGCAACCTACAGCAGTGCACGCACCACGGCCTTCGCGTCACAAAGATACATCGCGTATTGCAATTCGCTCAATCTCCATGGCTTCGCGCTTACATCGAACTCAATACAAAATTTAGAACACAGGCAAAAAACGATTTCGAGAAAAATTTGTATAAATTGATGAACAACGCGGTTTTCGGGAAAACAATGGAGAACGTTCGAAATCACGTCGACGTAAAATTATTAACAAGTGGAACGGTAGATTACGGCGCGGAGGCACTGATCTCGAAACCGAACTTTCACAGCAGGAGCGTTTTTTCGGAAAATCTGATAGCCGTTGAACTGCGAAAACTCGAAGTTAAATTTGACAAACCTATTTACGTTGGCATGTGCATTCTCGACGTATCGAAAGTCTGTTTGTACGAATTTCATCACGAGTACATGTCTCCCCTGTACGGCGACATGTGTAGAATTATGTACACCGATACGGACAGTCTGATATATCACGTAGTGTGCGAGGATGTGTATGAGAACGTGAAACGCGATATCGCTAGATTCGACACGAGCGATTACGCGATCGACAACGCGTACGGTATAAAGCTCGCGAACAAGAAGGTGCCGGGCTTGATGAAGGACGAGAATAACGGCGCGATCATGACCGAATTCGTCGGACTCAGGGCGAAGATGTATGCGTTGAAAGTGGATGGTAAAAAAATGTAAAAAAGCGAAAGGTGTGAAGAGCAACGTCGTAGCGCGTACTATAACGTTCGAGGATTACACGAGGTGTTTGAACGATGAGATCGAAATGACGCGGCAGCAGGCTTGCATAAGGTCCGACCTACACCAGGTGTACACCGTGTCCGCAACAAAATCGCTCTGTGTCCGTACGACGATAAGCGATACATTATACCCGATTCGACCGATACGTTACCGTGGGGACATTACCGAATACCTTTGTAACGTATGTATGTATGTATGTTGTAATAGTATAACGTATGTATGTCGTATATGTATGTATGTAACGTAATATATATATATATATATATATATATATATATATATATATATAGTAGTAGTAGTATAACGTATGTATGTAGTATAACGTAACGTATTGTGCGTATATTATATTACAGTATTAATAAAGGAAAGGATATTAATAAAGATATTGCACATGTATGTATTTCATATTTTTTACGTACTTTATGTGTATTTCATATTTAAAACACTTTACATGTATTACATATCGCATATTTTTATTATGAATAAAATACAGTTTGCACAAATTAAATAACATTGTCCTTGGATATCCATGAATTGTGCGATCCATCGAATCCCAGCCACTTAACGTAAACCTCGTCGCCCCTCCTGCGCAGTACTTTCTCCACGAGATACACGTCCGGATAAGTCGCGCGATGCAACTCGTGCTCGTAGAACGCCCCAGCGACGGATTTTCCACGATAGTCCTCGAGTAGATAGGTTACGGGATTGGTACGCTGTACTTTAGCGATCTTAAACACCTCGGTGGTCCAATTCGGCGTGTAACCCTTCTCGAAAATTGTTTTGTACTTGCTAACGCGCACCGAGTCGCCCGCTTTGAATTTTGCCGGACCCGCGATTTTTATCGCGCTGTATACGGTAGCCAAGAGTCTTTCGGCGATCGCGGGGGTAACGTCGACGGGTCGCATGCCGATCGTTCGATGCTTGCGCGCGTTGTAATCCGACACGAGTCGCGGCAAGGCGTCGACCCACTTGTAATTTCCGTTGAGCGTAAACATCTTCCACATGTCGTTCTTGAGCGTGCGATTGAATCGCTCGACGACCGACGCCTTCATCACCGAATACGTGGAATAATGATTGACGCCATGTTTTCTCACGATACGTTGCACATCGGTGTTGTAAAATTCCTTCCCCATATCGGTTTGTAGGTTACTAGAGCACCTCCCGCTGCGTCGAATGATCTCAGCGATAGCGTCAGCTGTCTCGCTGCCGCCTTTACCCTTGAGCGGCACGGCCCACGCGTACTTGCTCAACACATCGATGACGGTAAGTATGTAGTGGTAGCCTCCGTTGAAACGTGAGTACGGACGCATCTCGACGATATCAGCTTGCCACAGGTCGTCGTACCCTCGCACTATGACGTGTCTGCGAGGAAAATTTCTTCTCGCCGGAGCGTGCAGTTCGTCCACCAACCGCCGCTTTTCGATATTTTTACGTACATCGGATTTTAACGGTCTCATGTTTCGTTGTCGCGTTTCTGCTTCTAGTGCATCGTTCGTAGCAGTTTCTGAACAGTTCATAACCGCTTCTGAACAGTTCGTAACCGCTTCTGAGCCATTCGTGAACCGTTCGACAGTAGTCCGACAGCCGTTCACTCATCGTCGTCGTCGTCGTCGTCGACGTTCTTTAGCCGTTTGAAGCCTTTCCTGTCTCCGCGTAGTTCGCAGCTGTTTCTAAACCGCTCGTAATTGTTTCTGAGCTGTTTTTGAACCGTTCGACAACGTCCGACAACCGTTCTTGAACCGTAAGACAGCGTCCGACAATCAGGGTTGGCAAAAAACATGTTTTTTTTATTTTAAACAAAAAACATTGTTTTTTTTTGTTTTAAAACAATGTTTTATGTTTTATTTTGTGTTTTAAACTAAGGTATAAAAAAACATGTTTTAAACAAAAAAAAACATGTTTTAAACAAGCAAAAAAACACTTGATAGCTTTGATCTATGCAAGAAGATTTAAATAAAATATGTGCGGAGCATCCATAAGTAATAATGTCAGGCATTTAATTTTTCGCTAGCGTAGCATTAAACTGTAAATATATAAATAACGTTGCTAAAATTTAAAAAATTAAAAACGCTAACGGCGGACGGCTGTGAGAAATAAGGCGCGCCGTTAAGCCCGGTCTACATAGGCCACAGTTCGCAAAACGCAAGGTCTACATGTCAATCTAACCTCTCTGTGTATAGAAGGATTAGGAATAATGAACGGAACAAAGGGAGACAAAGACGGAGAGTTCACTTTTATAGGAGGGAGAGGTGAATCGGTAATAGATTATATAATTGGAAACTAGGAAATTTGGGAGAAAACTGAGGAAATAAGGATTGGAGATGCTATTGATTCTGATCACCAGCCCGTAATATTGAAGGTAAAAGGAACTGGTGAGAGAAGAGAAGGGGAGAAAAGAGTAAAGAGAATAATGAATTGGTCAAAAGAAGGAACGGAAAATTACAAGGAGAGAATGAAAGAGGCAAGAATAGAGGGTGCGAACATAGAAGAAATATTGGAAGGAATAAAGAACGCAGTAAAACAGGCTGCTGTTTGGAAAGAAATAAGAGAAGACCAGAGATCAAAGAAAAAAAGCAAATGGTGGGATAGTGAATGTGTAAGACTAAGGAGAGAAGCACGAGAGAAACTAGTTAAATGGAGAAAGGGAGAAGTAGATAAAAGAGGTACATTCTAAAGAAAAAGAATATGAGGAGAAAATAAAAGAGAAGAAAGAGATAGAAAGGGAGAGAGTTATAAAAGAGGCGAGAGAAGCAACTAGCGAGAAGGAAGTATGGAGATTTATAAACAGAGAAAGGAAGGGTAGAAAGATGTTTGCGAAGAAATAACGGAGGAGCAATGGAATAAACACTTCATGGAGCTATTGGAAGGAGTAACTGTGAAACCGCGTGAAAAAGACAGGAAGGGAGAGGAAAGAATGGGTAGCAAAGAGGAGCAGGAAGGAATAAGAAGAGAGGAAGTGGAAGAAGTAATTAAAGAAATGAAAGAAAAAAAGCAGCAGGTACGGATGGATTGCTAAATGAGGTATGGATATATGGAGGAGAGAGATTGAAGGAAAAAATATGGGAGGTATGTGATACAGCGTGGAGGACAGGAGAAATAGCAGAAGACTGGAAAGAAGGTATAATAGTACCAATAGTAAAGAAAGGAGAAGGAAAAGAAGCACAAGATTACAGAGGGGTGACATTAATGAACACAAGCTACAAAATATACGCGGCAATTTGGCGAAAAAGATTGGAGAAGGAGGCGGAAGAAAGAAGAATATTACTAGAAACACAGGCAGGGTTCAGGAAAGGAAGGGGTACAATGGAGAATATATACGCACTGAATATGTAATTGGAAGGGCTGTTAGCAAAAAAAGAGGGAAGCTAGTGGCAGCATTTATTGATCTGAAAGCAGCATTCAACTCCGTGAACAGAGAAAAAATTTGGGAGGTACTGAAAAGAGAAGGGATTAGTGAACAGCTGAGAACTAGGATAGAAGATCTGTACGAAGAGACAAGAAGCGTGGTAAGAGTGAAAGGAGAAAAGGGATCATGCTTCTGGACGGTCAAAGGAGTCAGACAGGGATGCCCGCTGAGCGCTATGCTCTTCATACTACTGCTGGCAGACTTAGAGGAAACAATGAGGAGGGGGCAAGATGGAAGCGTGGTAGTAGGGAGAATAAATTTTGGACGTTAGCATACGCAAACGATATAGTAGCTATAGCAGAGGATGAAGAGGAGATAAAGAGGATGATGAAAAGACTGGAGAAATATTTCGACAGAAAAAAGCTGAGAGTGAATGTAGGGAAAACAAAGGTAATGAGATTCAGGAAGGGAGGAGTAAAATGAAGAAATGGAATGGAAATGGAAGGGAGAAGAAATAGAGGAGTGTAAAGGAAGTCTGCTATCTAGGCTACACATTCCAAAGAACGGAGGACAGGAGGCGCATATAAACGAAAGAGTAAGGAAAGCTACCATGGCAATGAAACAGGTTTGGGGAATAGGAAAAAGGTTATTTGGAGGAGACTGGATAAGAAGAATTAAGTTATACGAATTAAGTTATTCGCTGGTAGCAAGCATAGCTTTATATGGAGCAGAAGTGTGGGGATGGAAAGAGAGAGAAAATAGAAAGAATGCACGAAAGGTATATAAGGTGGACATTGGGCCTAGACTGGAGCACACCCGGATACATGATAAGGGAGGAAACCAAGAGGGACAGAATGAGAGTAAGTGCTGGTAAAAGGGCGATGAAATACGAGGAAAAACTGGAAAGGGGAGAGGGAAATGAGATTGCAAGAGAATGCTGGAAAGAAATAAAGGGAATGTCAGGAAGGAAAAGGCAAATTGAGAAGAAGAGAGAAGGAGCTTCTATGAAAAAAGAGGATACGCAACTGAGGAGATAGAAAGGAAAGAGGAAATGGCTGGGGCAGTAAGGAGGAGGATAACAAGAAGAGACAAAGACATTCAGAGTCAAGAGAGAGA
The DNA here is from genome assembly GCA_035220575.1 of Temnothorax rugatulus. NCBI lineage: Eukaryota > Metazoa > Arthropoda > Insecta > Hymenoptera > Formicidae > Temnothorax > Temnothorax rugatulus. The sequence goes on from JASTWL010000952.1 coordinate 57,893, forward strand.
TGAAAGAGTCAGAGAGTCTAGATATAACAGGTGGTACAGGGAGATAGCAGAAATCAGAAGGCCAGAATACCTAGAGAAAAAAGGGAAAGAGAAGTCCATGATCAGGATAGCGAGATTTAGGCTAGGTAATGAGATGAGAGGTGGAAGATATTGGGAACCAATAGAGAAAAGAAGCTGTAGAATATGTGGTGCAGAACCAGAGACATGGGAGCATGTGTTAGAGCGGTGCACAAGAGGAGAGGAGGAGGAGGAGAAGCCAGAAGGAATTGGCGGAGAAGATCATAAGGATACTGAATAGTAAAGGAGAGGGAGAGAAATGGATGGCAGAGCTGGAGAGAAGAAGAAGGCAGGCTAATACAGCGGCAAGTTAGTCAGAAAGATTAGAGAATAATACAGATGATTTTTGTTGAGAAGGATAAGCGGAAGGTATTGGATTCAAAGAGAAATGGAAGAGAGCGGATTGAGGGTGAAAATGGACGAGGACAAGTCGGTGGAAACGAGGGTAAGAGAGAGGAGAAAGAAAGGAGAAAAGAGAGGAGAGGAGAGGAAAGCGGGAGGCCAAAGAGGACCACGGAAGAAGAAAGAGCGAAAAGGATGGAGGAGAATCTCCTTATGGATACGGACGAGGACGAAGCAGATAGGAAGAAAAAAGAATAGGAGAAATTTAGGATGGAAAGGAGAGATGAAAGGAGATAAAGAGAGAAGCATTAAGAGAGAGAAAGGGGAGAAGGAGGTAAGATTGTAAGAATGTAAGAATAATCTTTAATGCAGTTATTTGCAGAGTGAACGTAGAATAAGAAAGAAGGAAGGCATCGAACAAGAGGAGGGAAGAGAGCCGGAAAGAAAAGGAAGAGCAGCGACAGAAAGGAGGAAGTCGAGGAGTGCGGAATTAAAGGAAGCTGAAAGAGATGACCAGAAGGGTGCCGGATGGAAGACGAAGAGAAGGGAAATGAGATGTGAGGTCGCTCAATGACCAGGTCGGGGAAAGAAGAAATAAGAAAAATTATATTATAGATATAAAATGTATATGATTAATGATTGAATGTATAATGTATATGATTTATTTGTATAGCAGAATTTGTAAAGGTTTTTGGGAACGTTTTTACTGAAAAAAACGCCTTTCCAACCCCGGAAGGGGAGTGAAATAAAGATTAATTGATTGATATATATCTTTATATTTATATGCTACACAAATAATATAGATAAAAAACTAAATAAAAGTTTAGTTTTTGTTTTTTTGCAATTTTTTCTAAATAATCACATGTTTTTAATTGCAGTGTTTTTAAACAGTTTAAACAGTAGTTTAAAACTGTTTAAAACAAAAATGTTTAAAACAGTGTCCACTGTTTTTAAATCAGTTTTAATCAGACAGTTTTAAACAAATTGTTTAAAACATGCCAACCCTGCCGACAATCGTCTCGAATCGTTCGTTGCTGTTCGTAGACTGTCGTTAATCAACCGTTGCCTCTCTTTACTCGTCGCCTTTCGATAGTCTTTTCGGCTGAATCGTTTATCCATTGATGTTCGTTGTCGCGTCTGATTCAACGGTAGTCGAATGGCGAGCTCGTTGACCGCAGCCTGTAACGCTCGCACGTCCTTCTCGAACGCGGTAAGCTTCTCGTCTGACTCTTTCGTTGATCCGTCAAACTTTTAACGCACCGATCCACGTATAGTTTGTTAACCGCGTCGCCGTCAGTCTCAGGTTGCGCTACGCGACGATCTTGCGCGACCTTGCGTCAAAGTCCGTAGCGGTGCGCACACGAGCTTTTTCGCGCACGAAATTTCTCAGTAAACCGCTCCACTGATGGTACGAAATGGAGTTTGTCGCGTCTCGTTGGCTCGAACAATCCAAATTTGTTGATCGGCATTTCGACGCTGACTGAACGGATCGCCGTTGCACCGCTACGGACTTTGACGCAAGGTCGCGCAAGATTCGTCGCGTAGCGCAACCTGCGACTGACGGCGACGCGGTTAACAAACTATACGTGGATCGGTGCGTTAAAAGTTTGACGGATCAACGGAAAGAGTCAGACGAGAAGCTTACCGCGTTCGAGAAGGACGTGCGAGCGTTACAGGCTGCGGTAAACGAGCTTCGCCATTCGACTACCGTTGAATCAGACGCGACAACGAACATCAATGGATAAACGATTCAGCAGAAAAGACTATCGAAAGGCGACGAGTGAAGAGAGGCAACGGTTGATTAACGACAGCTACGAACAGCAACGAACGATTCGAGAACGATTGTCGGACGGCTGTCTTACGGTTCAAGAACGGTGTCGGACGGTTGTCGAACGGTTCAAAAACAGCTCAGAAACGATTACGAGCGGTTTAGAAACAGCTGCGAACTACGCGGAGACAGGAAAGGCTTCAAACGGCTAAAGAACGTCGACGACGACGACGACGACGATGAGTGAACGGCTGTCGGACTACTGTCGAACGGTTCACGAATGGCTCAGAAGCGGTTACGAACTGTTCAGAAGCGGTATGATGAACTTCAGAAACTGCTACGAACGATGCACTAGAAGCAGAAACGGCGACAACGAAACATGAGACCGTTTAAAATCGATGTACGTAAAAATATCGAAAAGCGGCGGTTGGTGGACGAACTGCACGCTCCGGCGAGAAGAAATTTCTCGCAGACACGTCATAGTGCGAGGGTACGACGACCTGTGGCAAGCTGATATCGTCGAGATGCGTCCGTACTCACGTTTCAACGGAGGCTACCACTACATACTTACCGTCATCGATGTGTTGAGCAAGTACGCGTGGGCCGTGCCGCTCAAGGGTAAAGGCGGCAGCGAGACAGCTGACGCTATCGCTGAGATCATTCGACGCAGCGGGAGGTGCCCTAGTAACCTACAAACCGATATGGGGAAGGAATTTTACAACACCGATGTGCAACGTATCGTGAGAAAACATGGCGTCAATCATTATTCCACGTATTCGGTGATGAAGGCGTCGGTCGTCGAGCGATTCAATCGCACGCTCAAGAACGACATGTGGAAGATGTTTACGCTCAACGGAATTACAAGTGGGTCGACGCCTTGCCGCGACTCGTGTCGGATTACAACGCGCGCAAGCATCGAACGATCGGCATGCGACCCGTCGACGTTACCCCCGCGATCGCCGAAAGACTCTTGGCTACCGTATACAGCGCGATAAAAATCGCGGGTCCGGCAAAATTCAAAGCGGGCGACTCGGTGCGCGTTAGCAAGTACAAAACAATTTTCGAGAAGGGTTACACGCCGAATTGGACCACCGAGGTGTTTAAGATCGCTAAAGTACAGCGTACCAATCCCGTAACCTATCTACTCGAGGACTATCGTGGAAAATCCGTCGCTGGGGCGTTCTACGAGCACGAGTTGCATCGCGCGACTTATCCGGACGTGTATCTCGTGGAGAAAGTACTGCGCAGGAGGGGCGACGAGGTTTACGTTAAGTGGCTGGGATTCGATGGATCGCACAATTCATGGATATCCAAGGACAATGTTATTTAATTTGTGCAAACTGTATTTTATTCATAACATAAAAATATGCGATATGTAATACATGTAAAGTGTTTTAAATATGAAATACACATAAAGTACGTAAAAAAATGAAATACATACATGTGCAATATCTTTATTAATATCCTTTCCTTTATTAATACTGTAAAAATTACGCACAATACGTACGTTATACTACATACTGTTTACTAATACTACATATAGTATATATATATATATATATATATATATATATATATATATATATATATACGTTACATACATACATATACGACATACATACGTTATACTATTACACATACATACATACATACGTTACAAAGGTATTCGGTAATGTCCCCACGGTAACGTATCGGTCGAATCGGGTATAATGTATCGCTTATCGTCGTACGGCTCAGAGCGATTTTTGTTTCGGACACGGTGTACACCTGGTGTAGGTCGGACCTTATGCAAGCCTGCTGCCGCGTCATTTCGATCTCATCGTTCAACACCTCGTGTAATCCTCGAACGTTATAGTACGCGCTACGACGTTGCTCTTCACACCTTTCGCTTTTTACATTCTTTTTTACCATCCACTCTCAACGCATACATCTTCGCCCTGAGTCCCGCGAATTCGGTCATGATCGCGCCGTTATTCTCGTCCTTCATCAAGCCCGGCACCTTCTTGTTCGCGAGCTTTATACCGTACGCGTTGTCGATCGCGTAATCGCTCGTGTCGAAATCTAGCGATATCGCGTTTCACGTTCTCATACACATCCTCGCACACTACGTGAATATCAGACTGTCCGTATCGGTGTACATAATTCTACACATGTCGCCGTACAGGGGAGACATGTACTCGTGATGAAATTCGTACAAACAGACTTTCGATACGTCGAGAATGCACATGCCAACGTAAATAGGTTTGTCAATTTAACTTCGAGTTTTCGCAGTTCAACGGCTATCAGATTCCGAAAAAACGCTCCTGCTGTGAAAGTTCGGTTTCGAGATCAGTGCCTCCGCGCCGTATCTAACGTTCCACTTGTTAATAATTTTACGTCGACGTGATTTCGAACTTCTCCATTGTTTTCCCGAAAACCGCGTGTTCATCAATATACAAATTTTTCTCGAAATCGTTTTTTGCCTGTGTTCTAAATTTTGTATTGAGTTCGATGTAAGCGCGAAGCCATGGAGATTGAGCGATTGCAATACGCGATGTATCTTGTGACGCGAAGGCGTGGTTGCGTGCACTGTGTAGGTTGCGGTAGTGTATGACGTAACGCTCTTATCGTACAGCGTGGCGAGAAGTTTGTCCTGCCGTTTGCCGGGCGGCTTATCGCGCGTAGGGCAGAACGGTAGGTCGACGTGCGCGTCGTGTTTATTCTGCGGATACTCTAGATCGACTTCGAGAATGTAACCGTGGGCGAATCCAAAGCGATCGCGCTGAACTCGAAATTCGAGACGTCTTCGACCCATCGAAAATCTAGTAGGGAGTGGCTGACACATCGCCAGCCGTACAAATGTTTACATCGAAGTACATCAGGTACGACGACGGTTTCGATTGATCGTACGACTGCATGTACTTGTTATGGCCTGCGCGTATCTGCCGGAACATTGACTCAGGCCACCGCGTATACCGCGTTCGATGAACATAATCATGTCAATGTCGGTGAGCAGTTCGAAATTGATACGCGTATACTTCAACATAGCGTCCCACGTAAAACCCGGTAGAGTGTAATAATATGTCGGATCGAGTCCGTAACTCGCGATACAACTGTCGCGGAAATTTTCAAAAACGTCGGCCAATAACAAGACATCAGTTTTGAGATATAAATCGCTGTACTCGCCCAAGGTTCGAACGGAGAACCGTCGCCAGACGTTCGCGGCGTGCTCGTAATCGCTCTGGATACGGTGTCACCGTCAAGGAACTGTAAAATGAGTCGCGCGATGGTAAACACGTGTCCTCCAACTTTTCGATGCTGTCCACGTATTCGTACGGAAAGACACCCTTTCGGGTCAAAAGATCAAAATCGTCGTCGGATAACGCGGAAAATTTGGAACGTATAATTTTCAATTTATCCTTATCGAGGAAGGATGCAATTTATCGAGGCTGCTACTCAGAAACTTGTACGAGTCGATGAATCTTAATTTCATGTCGCTTCGCGAATCTGATCTATCGGCGGTATCTTTACGTGTTAGTGAACGAGATGTATTTTTCTTTCGTGATTGGAAGTAAGTCTACGTGCCTTCGTACGCTGTAGCTATCTCCGCGATAATAAAATGTGCGTCAGGCCGATAGATTGTGAAAAATTATTGGAATGCAATGCGAATCTTTATAATTTAGATTACAGTTGGAATGCGCGGGACCTCTTTATCGACCGGTCAAGTGACAATGATCGCGTACTCGCACGTCGTGGCTCGAACGGTTTTTC
>JASTWL010000953.1:0-63803 GCA_035220575.1 Temnothorax rugatulus
AATATATAACAATAATTCTAATTTAATTGATTGTTTATACCGTAAAAATTGGGGTCTCTTGGGCCACTGCAATGTCTCCGAGCCACTTTCACTTCTCTGTTTAGCTCGTAGTGATTTAACAAAAGTAAATTGTTACTTGTGAAAATACACGATAAATTAAAAAAAAAAAAGCATGAAATTTCGTTTAAATATCAATTATATAGATGATTAAAATACAGTGACCCGAGACATTCTGGTGGCCCAACAGACCCAGAGGTTTATGCGCCGCGGTGTATATATTCATGAAATTTGAGTGGAAGAATTGTTTGGTTCATAGATATGCGTAATTAAATTTATGTGTATATATTTATTTACAGGTGATTATTCAAGCGCAAAAGACGTTCTACAAATTATTCAAATGGCATCTGATTAAGAATCATCTGAATTAGATGAAACTAAGTTGAAAAAATCAAGATCAAAGCGTCACAAGAAAAAATATGAATCTATAGATGATGTCTGCACTTTAAATGAAAAAATTACAACAGAGTTAAAACTAGTAAAAAAGTCAAAAGAGCTCATGATACATTGCCATTAAAACCAGAAAACTTTCAGTCAGTTTTGATCACAACAAAATTACCTTTTTAAAAAAAAGGTAAAAAAAAGGCGTCAAGTCACACGCGTTTGAACAAAGTGGTTATCTCAAAAAAACCGATGAGGTATCTTTACCTAAAAAAAAAAAAACTGATGTGGTATGTTTGTATCTCAAAAAATTGAAGTATCTCTGTACCTAAAAAAAAAACCGATGAGGTATTTTTATACTTCTAAAAAATCGATGTGGTATGTTTGTATTTTCACAAAAATAAATGATATCTATCAATTGCGCCAAGTAAAAAATGAATATATATTTTTCGGAAAATAACTGTTGTATTTTAAAAAAATATCTTAGTATTTAAGTGTCTTCCCACACAAGTCATATAGCTTCATTTTTCCTTACAGACATTATAATATAACCAAATTCCGTTACCTAACTCAACCCAAGTGATATGTATCTTTTTAATAAATGTTTTCTTGATTGATCTTTAAATAAATCTTTAAATTGCGTTAATCAGAAGAGAACATACAATTATAAAATTTTTAATCCAACACAGGAATACAAGGTATTTAAATGCAAAGATGTTAATCGCAAAGATTAAAAACTGTTAAAGAAGTAACAATAAAAAATGCAAACATTTTATTGAAATAAAAAAAAATTTTGTACAAAAACTTGACGCTGCTTTTTTACTCCATAACCACTTTCTTCGAGCTAACATGCTGCGCATGTAGGTACTTCGCACTTTTTTTTAAAGAAGGTAATTTTGTTGTGACTAAAGTAAAAAAGCAGTTACGCCCGGCAACCGCAAATTCGCCAACATAAATTCTGGTCCTTCGAGCCGGATCGGAGTGCCACGGTGCCATTCGTCGAAGTGACGGACGCTCCACCAAGATGGATGACCTCATGGCGCAACATAAAGTCGCAATTCACGCGATTGACCGAGCCCTCGACAATTTCAAGAAGATCGGCAAGGCGAATTACACACTTGGAGTGGTTCGCAACCGATTGCTGCAACTCAAGGAGAACTACGCTCGGTTTGGTTCTCCACGGCAAGATTCTGGCTGCCGCCACCAAGGAGTTCATCGCCACGAGTCGATACTTCACCGAAGATCGTTTCGACAAGTGCGAGGAGACGTTCCTGACGACATCCGACTACATGGCTGAGTGGATGAGCAGGTTGGAGTCGCCGCCGCAAGTCAACCTGGGTCATCCCCCGTAAGCCAATGTAATATCAGCGCATCGCCGCGTACCGCGTTTCAGCTTCCGCGCATTAATTTGCCAAAATTCGCCGGAGAGTTCCGCGAGTGGAAAGCGTTCGCGATCAATTTACGGCGCTCATTATTAACAATCGTGACTTATTAGAAGTCAATCGGTTGCAATATCTGCATTCGTGCGTGAAAGGCGAAGCCAGCGATGCCATACGCAATGTGGCATTAACGGATGCTAATTTCAAAATCGCGTGGAATTTGTTGCTCGCGCGATACGACAATCGCCGACGGTTGGTGCACGAGCACATACATGCTCTGCATACGCTTCCTCCCGCGACCTCAGATTCCGCCGCCGCTCTCACCGCGTTGCGCGATAAAGCAAGCGTGTCGATTCAGTCTCTAAAAAACCTCGGCCGTGCGGTTGACACATGGGATGACATCTGGGTTTATTTGCTAGTACAAAGGCTTGATAAAGGCACCCGTAAAGCATGGGAAAACTTGGAGATACGTTAGATTATCCCACATACGAGCAACTTGATAATTTCTTAAAGTCGCGAATACGTGCGCTCGAGAATATTCTCCCGGCTTCGCCTCAAGTCAAGGGCAATAAACAACATTCCTCAGTTCAAGCTCACGCAGCTAATGCCTGTACGAACAAGTGTCCCATGTGCCAAAAGACGCATTTCTTGTCCGCGTGTCCGGACTTTCAAAATAAAAGCGTCGCTCAACGACGTGATCTCGCGAAGAAGTTTCATTGTTGTTACAATTGCCTGAGCACACGGCATACTCGCGATGCGTGCTCAAGCAAGAATACATGCCGTCAATGTCAGCAGAAGCACCATACGCTTCTTCATACGACGGATGTGAATAACAATAGCTCGACAACCGAGAACTCACCTTCATCCGCGGACGCGAAAACAGATTCAACTGACGAAGTAACGTCACATTTATTGGCTCACACGAGCTTTTCGAAATCGAATATTTTGCTAGCCACTGCCTGGATCAAGGTGAGCAGTCTCAACGGTCGACATGGTATAGTTCGTGCGTTATTGGATCAAGGTTCCGTTACAACTTTGATCACCGAACGTTTAGCTCAGCGATTGCGTCTCCCGCGTACGCGCGTCTCCGTCTCTATCACTGGGATCGGCGAGACCGCTGCCACCGCACGCAGCGCAGCTACCGTTTACGTGTCAGCGCGTGACGGTACGGGCCCGCGGCCCTCCGTCTCCGCTCTTGTTCTCAAGTCGCTTACGACTTACATTCCGCACCGAGTGCCGGATATAACCAAGAAGTCGTACATTCGCGAACTCTCGCTAGCCGACAACGATCCGACTAGCGCCGCGCCGATTGACGTCATCATCGGTGCTGACTTGTATGGCGCGATCTTACTACCGGAAGTCCGTAGTCGCGCCCCTCATGAGCCCGTCGCTCAAAACTCTATATTCGGATGGTTCCTGTCCGGCCCGATGCCGGTACCGTCGCAGACACGGCCGGCTCGCATTCAAACGCACCAATGCACGGTGCTGTCGGAAATCTCCGACCAGTTGCGACGTTTCTAGGAGGTCGAAGAACTTCCTCAGCAAACTCATCTCTCACCGGAAGAGATTCGATGCGAAGAGCATTTCGTATCGACGCATTCTCGTGCCCCCAATGGGCAATATATAGTGCGGTTGCCGTTCAAATCGGGGCCCCTATCAACATAGGCGAATCGAAATCGTCTGCAATCGCGTTGTATTCGCGTCTCGAGTCGCGGTTAAAGTCAAATCCGGATCTCGCAAAGGAATACAACGAATTTCTCGCGGAATACGAGCGTCTCGGACACATGGTCAAGGCGCCGCGAGACGACCCGTCCGATGGTCAGGTATATTACATACCGCATCACGCAGTTATACGCGAGCATAGCTCGACAACTCGTTTGCGCGTGGTTTTCAACGCTTCTAATCCGACCTCCAATGGTCTTTCCTTGAACGATCATCTCATGGTGGGCCGCAAGTTGCAACCTGAGTTATCATTCATTATCTTGCGATGGCGGCAATATCGATTTGTATTCACCGCCGACATCGCCAAGATGTACCGCCAAATTCTCGTCCACCCCTGCGACGTGGAATATCAGCGAATCTTATGGCGACCCACTCCGACCTCGCCATTGGTAGCCTATCTTTTACTAACCGTCACATACGGTAACGCGAACGCGCCGAATGCCGCCCTCCGTGTGGTCGAACAAGTCGCCAAAGACGAAGGCGCGGGATTCCCGTTAGCTGTTCCGGTATTGCAGCTGCACACATACGTCGACGACTGTGTGTTCGGTGCGGATGACATACCGCTCGCGCTTCAAACGCGCGATCAATTAATCTCTCTCTTGAAAAGAGCAGGATTTCATCTACGCAAATGGGCGAGTAACAATCCTGTATTGCTCGAAGGCATCCATATAAGGTCGCCGGAGGTTACAATACAACCAACACTTGGCCAGTGCTACGGCATTCGATTATCGGCCAAGGTTTTGTCAGCCAATGCTGGGCCAACACTAGGCTGTCTACCGAAACCTGACCTATAAAGAATAATCGGCGTTACGACAAAGCCAACGCTTGGCCAATGTTGGCAGCCGCACCTCGCCGACATTTGTCAGACAGTACTGGGCCATCACTGGCAAATGACTGGCGGATAACCTATAAAGAATAATCCGGCGTTACCGACGAAAAACCAACGCTTGGCCAATGGTTGGCAGCCGCACACTGCCCAACATTCTGTTAGACAGTACTGAGCCATTACTGGAAAATAACTGGCAGATAACCTAATAAAGAATAATCCGGCATTACGACAAAGACCAACGCTTGGCTAATAATTGTGCAGCCGCACATCGCCCAACATTCTGTTAGAAAGTACTGGGCCATCACTGGCAAATAACTGGCAGATAACCTGTAAAGAATAGTCTGGCGTTATGACAAAGACCAACGTCTGGCCGATGATTGGCAGTCGTACGTCGGTTAAAAATCTTTCCGCCAGTGTTGTGTGTAATAAATCAAGTCATAGTTTATAAATTAATTTGTAGTTTATTAACATTAAAGTTAAAGTTGATAATAAACGAAAAATGCAACACAATACTGGTGCGGTACAGGATTACATTAGGATAACCGGGGCTAAAAAATAGCATAATAATGACTCACCGGTACATAATATCAACGTCAATAATAAATAATTTTGATTTGTTTACTATTGACGTTGATATTATGTACCATGGCTGAGTCATTATTATTTACCATTTGTGTACAATAAATCAGTCATAGTTTATAAGTTAATGTTCAAAGTTTATTAACATAGTAATAATAATAAAGTACGAAAAATACTTTGCGCAACACACATGCAATACATAACAGCGCAATATATAATAGCACAAGTTTAGCAATCTTCGCAAACAATATTAATATATCATATGTCTATTCCATTTCGTTCATAAATAATTCAATTATCGACGTGGAATACCGTTGTTTCGTATAAATTATCAAAATACAGTAATAATAAAAAGAATGTTATTTATAAAATAATTTGCGAAAATTTGATTTTTAATGGTCGCGTGATCGTTATGCGTACATTAATCAGATTTTGCACAACATGTAAAATATCACGCGTTTCTATTACCACGTTATAAAGTATAATAAACTAAATTCAGTTCGTATATAAGTTTCATCGAAAATTAGGTCGACGCATTGTTGACTTATTTCTAGCCTAATAATCCACGCAAAAAATAATATTTTGATAGCAAACTCTTTGGTAATTAACGCAAATTCCTAAGCAAGACGCGGTCTTCATCTAATTATCGATACTTTTTCTTTAATAAATTTATACAACTAACAGCAGGTATATGGCTTCTCGCGCGTGTGTAATAGAACTCTGCAAGTTCTCCTCGACGGAAAGCGAAAACAGCATATCGTCGCTTCTAAGAATCGAAACTCTTAAGTATGCTCATATCCGACGTAATTCTCCAAAGACACGTAGCGATCTCCAGAAAAATAGTTTTCCTCGTTATGTCTATTACGTTAGCACCGAAATTTCAGGACATATAGCACGAATTGTCGTGGCGTACCTCCGATATTCCTACTTGCATCATCGAAATTTGTCAACGTTTGATCAAGCTTGTTTTATCAACACTTTGCGAATCCAGCAAGCTTACTTTGATCTCAGCGGTTTATCCCTTAATATTAAAGATTCTTAATTAATAATGAAATAAAACCACCATCAAGCAATGAAGGATCTTTGATGCTGCTATCCGGCTGCTTTCCGATATATTCTTAACACTACTCTTATCACTAACCTTAAAGTTAACCTAATATATTACATTGCGAACAGTTTTGACACGGCGCGACGGTGGCTGCGTTTGCTGGAGATAGCTGCTTTGTCATACAAACATTTACAGACGTAAATTCGCTTTATATTTTAACCAAAATACGAGTAAACGCCATCAAATTCACAAATTTTACAAGACGTTTCCACTAAACACAGCAATTATCAACAACCGCGAAATGGCGCGAAACTCACCGCGGAAAAAAACTCCGCATAAAAACTCATAGAAAAGTAATTTCGGTCAAATTGTCTAGAAATGGGATATACCCCCTTGTTGTAATTTATGATCTCCAAATCAAAAATTCCAATAGGCACAACCTTCGTCCGGACAGATTTTCTGCTATAGCTGTTTGAAAACGGCAATATTAGATTAACATACGCTGGACATCGACTAGTTCGACATTACAACATGTAGAAGTATACGTGCATGTTGGTGTATGCGTGTGTGCGTGCGTGAGTGCGTGAGTGCACTTGTAAACTATAATGTACACAATTTTTAACCAATTGACTAAAACTACTTTTGGATAAGATATTTTTGTGCGGAGTTGTTTTAAATAAATATTTTTTCCATGTAATTCTACATCTTATTAAGCTTATTAAATTAGAAAATATTATGAAAATTGCGATAATAAGCAGTAATACGATGGCAATGCCGAATGATAATATCAACGATATTTAAACAAAATTGAGAGTGGTATTCCCTATCCGAACAATACAAGACTTTTTATTCTTTGAGAAAGCGATTGCTACATCAGAAGAGAAGAAGAAAGCTTTGGTGAGTAAAAATATTGAAATAACACTTGATTACTTTATACATTATATAACTTATTTTTGTTTATAGATTAAGTGGAATCAAATTTTGATATTTGGAGAAACGTGCATCAAGAAATGTGTGCAAAGGATAATGACATCAACGCTTTCAAAAACCGTCTCGAAATGGAATATTCAGCCTGTGGGAGGCAAACTCATCGGAAAGGGAAACGTGATTTTAGTAAGACGCAAACGTATTCGTGTTTGAACGGTTAGCTTTGGTAAGTAAAAATATTGAAACAACTCGTTAGTTTTTTCTTCACATCGTACAATATACATTTTTTAGCAGAGTTAATAGATGCTACTACCAATAAACACTTGATTACTTTATAACTACAGTTAATTAATAACGGACTGTCTTGAAGAATATTATATTTTCCTCATTTATCATCGTAATCCTAACACAACAAAATTACCTTTTTAAAAAAAAGGTAAAAAAAAGGCGTCAAGTCACGCGTTTGAAGAAAGTGGTTATCTAAAAAAAACCGATGAGGTATCTTTATACCTAAAAAAAACTGATGTGGTATGTTTGTATCTCAAAAAATCGAAGTATCTCTGTACCTAAAAAAAAACCGATGAGGTATTTTTATACTTCTAAAAAATCGATGCGGTATGTTTGTATTTTCACAAAAATAAATGATATCTATAAATTACGCCAAGTAAAAATGATAATCCAACACAGGAATACAAGGTATTTAAATGCAAAGATGTTAATCGCAAAGATTAAAAACTGTTAAAGAAGTAACAATAAAAATGCAAATATTTTATTGAAATAAAAAAAAATTTCGTACAAAAACTTGACGCTGCTTTTTTACTCCATAACCACTTTCTTCGAGCTAACATGCTGCGCGTGTACTTCGCACCTTTTTTTAAAGAAGGTAATTTTGTTGTGACTGGAGTAAAAAAGCAGCGTCAAGTTTTTGTACGAAATTTTTTTTTTATTTCAATAAAATATTTGCATTTTTTATTGTTACTTCTTTAACAGTTTTTAATCTTTGCGATTAACATCTTTGCATTTAAATACCTTGTATTCCTGTATTGGATTATCATTTTTTACTTGGCGTAATTTATAGATATCATTTATTTTTGTGAAAATACAAACATACCGCATCGATTTTTTAGAAGTATAAAAATACCTCATCGGTTTTTTTTTTAGGTACAGAGATACTTCGATTTTTTGAGATACAAACATACCACATCAGTTTTTTTTAGGTATAAAGATACCTCATCGGTTTTTTTTATATAACCACTTTCTTCAAACGCGTGACTTGACGCCTTTTTTTTACCTTTTTTTTAAAAAGGTAATTTTGTTGTGATATCATTTCTTTTTGTAGTATTAGGGATCATATAAGCATTAAACAGTACATGTTTATAACATATATATTTTGCGACATAAAATACAAATACAACTCAGCGTAATATGTTATTATAAACATGTACTAGTATTATAGTATATCCTTAGGTGATAATATGTCTAAGTAATAGTATGTAAACATAACACTTCTGTATGTTCAACAAGAAGGATCTGTACATATAAAAATAAATTTTCTTTACTAAACACATGCACATGTAAGGAGATTAGGCTATTTATAAACATCTTTATTCCTGTATTACAATAATTTGTTAAAATAAACGAAATTTAAATTTAAAAAAAGGATTTTAAAGCTTTAAATATCTACTTTCGAAAGGTTACTATTATTTTTTAATTTCTGTGAGTTTGATAATTTTTACATATAGAAAACTACGAGCTGGACAAAATAGAAAATTTTTCTCTCACTTTGTGGGCCTGTCACGTGCACAAAAAAAATCTGCGAAAATTTTCGACTTTGTAACGTGAAAGCTTGAAGTTTTCCTTACAAAATCTTTTTTTAAAAATGTTTCTACGATTTTTTGTTGCTGAGTTATCGTGGATCAAAGTCAAAATGCTCATTTCTTATTCCATCCACAATAACTTAGTAACAAAATATCGTAGAAACAGTTTTAAAAAAAGATTTTACAAGGAAAACTTCAAGCTTTCATGTTAGGAAGTCGAAAATTTTCGCAGATTTTTTTTTGTGCACGTGACAGGCCCACAAAGTGAAAGAAAAATTTTCTATTTTGTCCAGCTCGTAGTTTTTTTATATGTAAAAATTATCAAACTCACAGAAACTAAAAAATAATAGTAACCTTTCGAAAGTAAAGATTTCAAGCTTTAAAACCCTTTTTTTAAATTTAAATTTCGTTTATTTTTAACAAAGTTACAGCTGCTTGAATTTTTCCTATTTTTAAAGATAAATTTAGCATTCTCCTTTAATTTATGTGAGAAATGAGAAGATAAATGACCGTGCAATTCTTTGAATGACGTTCACGATGATATTCGTGTTATGTACGATGCTTCTGTTGAAATCGAGGAATCACATGCCGGAAAAGTTTTTCTTAGGTATTTATCATTAAAAATAACTTTGTATAATTCTCTTTTATGTTATTCATTCAGTTATTGGGATGGATCTGACCATCGTCGGAGTGTTATAATGAAGAAAGGTGAATATATATATATATATATATATATATATATATATATATATATATATATATCTGTGATTTAGAGATATTCCAGTGTCACTTTTGGAGTAACATTGGCGTGATATATAAAATGTTCTCCTGCATAAATTTAATTTTCACATACAGGTAATTCTATCTATCAGCTTCTTCAGAGATGTTTAGAAGTTCTGAGGCATGAATTCAGCGAGCTTAAAACAGTAATGGTCAGCAGATCAGTTAATGTATGTCAAAGAGGATCTTATATTACAGCACCATTAGACGTTTTACGATTTTATTGTAACTAAGGTAAATATACTAAATAATAAAACTTATGAAGCAATATCATAATGGTGGCATGTTATTTTATTTTACTTAGGTATTTATCACGATTGAAAGAATACTTTGTATAATTCTCCTTTATGTTATTTTAGATCATGGTACGAGAAGAACAAACACATTTTTCCAGCGAGTAGATGGAGACCTTTTGATCCAACGAAAAGTTACGACCAGTATACAGTGTCGGATAAAAATAGGAAAAAAGATAAAATCTGATAAACTTATATTCAACGAATTGTCCAATTTTGTTTAAAGGATTCAGATTCAAAGGACTGTAAATATTATAAATATACAGATAAACATCTTTGTTTCATCATACAATTGATTCATTATAAAGAAGATTGTAATATATATATATATATATATATATATATATATAGTAGCTACATTGTATTTTTAAGGACTGTCATTTTAATTCATTCAATTATGTGATATTTAATTCATTTACTCAATTATGTAGCTCTACTAAATTACAGTCCTTTTAAAATCTGAATCCTTTAAACGAAATTGAACAATTCGTTGAATCTAAGTTTATCAAATTTTATCTTTCTTCCTATTTTTATCCGACACTGTATACTTGTCGTAACTTTTCGTTGGATCAAAAGGTTCCCCCTACTCGCTGGAAAAATGTGTTTGTTCTTCTCGTACCATGATCTAAAATAACATAAAGGAGAATTATACAAAGTATTCTTTCAATCGTGATAAATACCTAAGTAAAATAAAATAACATGCCAACATTGTGATATTGCTTCATAAGTTTTATTATTTAGTATATTTACCTTAGTTACAATAAAATCGTAAAACGTCTAATAGTGCGGTAATATAAAAAGATCTTCCTTGACATACATTAACTGATCTGCCATTACTGTTTTAAGCTCGCTGAATGCATGCCTCAGAACTTCTAAACATCTCTGAAGAAGCTGATAGATAGAATTACCTGTATGTGAAAATTAAATTTATGCAGCAGAACATTGTATATCACGCCAATGTTACTCCAAAAGTGACACTGGAGTATCTCTAAATCACTGATACATTTATCTTTCTTCATTATAACACTCCGACGATGGCCAGATCCATCCCAATAACTGAATGTGATCTGAATTTCTTCTTCCTTCAACGCGTTTTACTTTTTAGCCCAGTCTTGCTTTAATTCTTCCCTAAATTTATTTTCCTCCTCCTCCCTTTCCCTATCTGGCAAGAAACTTGTATCTATATATGGATTTTTCTTATCTTCTTAATCGCGGGGCCATCAGATTCCACATTTTCTGACTGCGGAGATTTTTCGGCATCTTTTCTTCGCCGCTAGCGCTCTTTCCTTTTCCTGCTCTTTTTCACGTTCCATCTATTTATATTAATAGGAAAATTATTACACATTAACTCAATAAGCGTTGAACTTGCATACATAAGTGAATCTCACGTTTTATGTAAAATTTTGTAAAAACCGGTAACCTAACCTATGTTTACGCGAGCGTTACTTCTGTAGTAACTTAAGATACGATAATTCCTCCGCGTAAATGAGAGATTTTATACAGTAACTACGATGATATCGTATACGTTGTTACAGAAGTAATACTCACGTAAACGTAAACTACTATAATTCCTGTCACATGTACTTAATCACGTATAAAAGAGTCACGGTGCGGTCTCGCTTCGCGTGTACTTGACGCGAGACACTACCGTGTCTCTTGATATTCACCTGAATATAGAATAGAAGATCATTGACTCTGTAGCATTGTAGTACCAAAATAGTCATAAGAATATTTTGCCTCTTGTGACACCCACAGGCACTTCGATTCTTGCGCGACGCGACCGAAATTCGGAATTATCGTATCTTGCACGACGCGACCGAAATTCGGAATTATATTTATTATAATGAGAGACCACGGTGTTACGCGCGAACGCGATACGTATTTCTAGGTTATATGTTGATTGACTGACTGACAGCGTGCTGTCCGCGCAAACGCACTGAGCGATGAGCGCGCACGTAATATATGCTGTCTCTTTTCAATAATATGCTGTCTCTTTTCAATGTAGCAACACTATGCCATCTATCGAGGAAAAAAGCAACCGTACGTACGGCGACGACGACGACGTTTCTTAATATTTTTCACATTTTCGACTTTACATCGTAATATCTCCGCTCGTAGGGCACGTAGCGGAAAATGTTATAGGAGATACCCCCCCAATTCGAACCCTAAGCTATCGATCAAGCCTACTTAGAACTTGATCCGTTCACTCGTTATATGAGATCTCAACATCTCGAGTACTCGCAACCCGTCGCGTCGCGTAAAGAGACACGGTCGGCCTCGCTTTCCTGTGATGATGACGCTTTTGATGAATTTTTCTGACTTGACGCGAGACACTACCGTGTCTCTTGATCACTTTAATTCGAATTAACTACGTTATTTGTTCCATTTGAGATTTACGCTTGCCGTGCTTGTCTGTTGATCGGTTTAAAATCCGGTTGTATACCCGAACAATGGATAGTATCTCTGAATGAGATTAGCGATAGGTAATCCCGCCAGGAGTGAGATATTTCGCTCAACCGTAACTCTTGATTGACGATTTCCAGTTTATTTGAAACAATTCTATGAGCTCGAGATTAACACCTGTGAAGTAAATATATATCAAGCAAACATTACATTTTGCTGTAAGAGTAAACCTCAGATTTGTATGATTTAATTCAAAATTATAACTTTGTGTGATATAACACAATTGATCGATAATATCGTTCAAAGAATTAAACTCAAGACACCGATTAAAAATGTAAAAAAATGTTTTTCATACATCTATATAATTTATTTACTATTATGTACGCACAACACATGTTATATATATAAATAAAACGAGATTAATCAGCTAATCGTTTCGTACCAGCGTTTTAAGGATAAGAAATAAAAAAAAAAAAAAAGAAAGCGATAGCTACCTGCACTTTTTGCTAATCCATCGGGACTGAAAGTCATAGCTTTCCTATCATTCGGTCTGGAACCAGTCACAAGGGTTACAACTGGTACCTCCCCGTCACCAGTAAAACCGACTTTTGCTTATTGAGTAAGGAAGTGACAACACTCTATTATCTGGAAAAATAGCCACGCTTCCTTGTCCTTTGGTCTTGGTCCTTTTATTAACGGCAGTGCCAAACGTTCGTGCATATTGTCACAGCATATTGTCACAATCTTAAACACCATGTCGTCTGTTAAATAAAGCGTTGGTCTGTTTTTACAATTTTGAAGATATGTTTCTATGTTATCCACGCTTTCTAGACAATTTACGTTATTTGGCTCGATTTGATCCATTGTTAAACAATTCTCTAAATCGGTTAATAGAGCCTGTTGAAAAAAATAATTGCAAACTGTGAAAAATGTTTCTGTAAAATTATCAATAAATATTTTATAAGTTTTATCACATACCTGACACTCTTGATTTATCTTGTCAGAATATGGATTTTCATAATCCCATAAACGTAATAAAGAAAATAATCGCGAGACGCAATGCTGGACAGAATTGCTTTCATCTGTATAGCTGGACTGAGTTATTATAATTTTCTTTAAATTTCCTTCTGCCCCTCAAATGGCTCAGAACACAAAACGCTGCAAAATAATCAGAATTATAATATAGATTGAAAATTACTTGCATACTAATAAAAAGAAATTAAAGTTACTAGGATATTTATTATTCGAGTGTATCAACCCTCATTAAATAACAGCTTATTATTAACACTAACCTTCTCATGTAAGAGGAATTAATTAATAATTAATAAAAAATACATTGTTCCTACAACTTCTTTCTATATAAATATCTTGTTTCTCATTTAATTTATTTTTAACAAAATCAATGTTCATCAGCTTTTAAATACAATTTAATTTTTAATTTATACTGTAATTAAAGTTTGACTTCTCTAAATATTACAAGTCTTTATTTCAATTTTGCTCACAGAGTACTGACATAAGAAAAATTGAAATAAAGACTTAAAATTTTTAGAAAAGTCAAACTTAACTCTCAGTATAAATTAAAAATTCAATTGTATTTGAAAACTAAACTACGTTGATTTTGTTTGAAATAAATTTATATAATCAATCACGGTTACCTATTTGCAAACGAGACGTATACCGCAACTATGCCTTGCAGCCTTGGGAATCTGTCTGTGATTGTCCGTTCTCCTGTGCGATCTCTACTGTCGCATCTTGCCCTGCATGATTCTTGCTAGATCTTGAAAGTCACGAGCACAAGCTGAGAGCAAATCCGTTGTTTCTGAATAAATAAATCTGTTTTTTATAGATGAATTCAGCTGCTGTCTACTTGATGCTACAAATGCTTCTAAGCATTCCTCTTCTCCTTTCTTTCAATGAAAAAAGAATAAGAAGAAGAATGCTTAAAAGCATTTACAACATAAAGTGGACCACAATGAAAATTATTTCTAAATAATGTAATACAGAGTAAGTTTTATTTCATGTACTACCTTTTTATTTTAATATGCTTACGATTTCCAGTTATCGTCACAAATCAACGCAATTATTATTCAGTTTTTATTCCTCATTAGATGCTGAACAAAGACAAAATGTTACTTGTGCCGATTTATGTCGCTAAAGCTCGGTCTATATAGGCCGCAGTTCGCAAAACGCAAGACACACGCACAGTCTACGTGTCAATCTAACTTCTCTGTGTATAGAGGTTAGATTGACATGTAGATTGTGCGTGTGTCTTGCGTTTTGCGAACTGCGGCCTATGTAGACCAGGTTTAACTGGAAATCGCAATCATATTAAAGTGACAAAGTAGAGCACGAAATAAAACTCACCCAGTACTACTAACCTTCGTAGGTACCTTCGTACAGCACACACAATTTTTTGCAGACGATCTCCGGGGAGAAAGAAAAAATCCTTGATGCTGCTTTCCGGCTGCTTTCCAACATATTCTTGAACACTACTCTTATCACTACTTAACCTTGAAAACACTACGTTGCGAACCGTTTCAACACGGCGGTGGCTGTGTTCGGTGGAGATAACTGCGTTGTCATATAGACACTTACAGACGTAAATCCGCTTTATGTTTTTGGCTGCAAATGTACGAGTAAACACCATCAGATTCACAAATTTTATAACACGTTGTTTCCGCCGAACGAAGCTATTATCGAAACCGCGATCGTGAAACTTGCCGCAGACGCGGAGTCCGCAGTTCCGCGACTTCCGCGGCGTCGACTCATTCGTTGTCTTGTCCAATCAGCCAATAAAATGCGCGGAAAGGCGTAAGAATACATACGTTTACATGCGCATTTCACGTGCTTCCGTGAGTTTCTTTATTGTATGTATGCAATAAGGAAATTACGTAATGTATTTTATTACATATTTATTATAAATATGCAATAAGATACATTTGTATTGTACGTCTTTTAAACCGAAAATTTTTTTATATTCCAGAAATTGTGTGCCAACAAAAATTTCAATCTCTTTCGATGAGATATAAATAAAAACAGAAATATCATTTTCGTGATACACATTGGGCAAGATAATTTTTTCTAATCCCTTCTTTATACCTAAATACATGTACGCACCTTCAGTTTTCCGATTACTATTCATTACTTGTAGCTTTCGATGATGCGCAGTGCCTAACAAAGTTTGAGCTGTTTTAGGTAATAACATGTGCCCCTCTTTCCTTAATAATAATAATAATAATAATAATAATAATAATAATAATAATAATTTAGTTACCACATTTAGTCTCAAAGTATCTAAATTTTTTAAGGTTTACTCTAGAATTTTATCGTTAATTCCTCTCTTAGATTCTAGTGCGTTTTGAAAGCACGCGAATTTATCGTCATTAACAACTAGAAAGTCCTCATCTATCTCTTCTTCTATATTTACGTTACGGCATTATCAATTGCATCAATATTCACTTAATTAGTATTTTGAATTACTATTGAAGCATCTTCATTAAAAGCGCGTCTATTATCTCGGGCGCGCCCACGCGCGCATCTGCAACATTTTCACTTGTTCTCGAAAGGGGGAGAGGCCGGCGAACATGTTCAGACGTGTTTCAAGGATTGTTGACGAAATCGGCTGTTTTTGTGCATTTTTTTACGAACGAATCCTCGCGCTACGACAAGTAAAGCGAACATCTAGGCGATTAACAATAAGACAAGGTCCTCTACTAATTTTTGGAATGTAAAGAAATGTTCGCTTTAAAGGATGTAAAACACAAATGTATCTTATTGCATATTTATAATAAATATTATGTAATTTCCTTATTGCATACGTAAAGCCGGCGCCAGACTATGCGCGATTCGCGAATCCGATTCACGAAAACGCGCATAGTCTGGCGCCGGCTTAATAGGTCTGTTCGTGTTGCTTGCACTTTTTACTTAGAACCTCTGCTTTCTCTTTCTCTAGTGCTTAATGTATATTTATCTCATTTGAAGTGTAAAAATTTTTGTGAATTGCAAGCAACAGTAACAAATTTATAC
Organism: Temnothorax rugatulus; assembly: GCA_035220575.1. NCBI lineage: Eukaryota > Metazoa > Arthropoda > Insecta > Hymenoptera > Formicidae > Temnothorax > Temnothorax rugatulus. Next base: position 16,242 of record JASTWL010000953.1, read on the forward strand.
TCACAATAAAGAAATTCACGGAGACGCGACAAGTGCAAATCTAATTTCATGTATTATTACGCCTTTCTGCGCTTTCGATTGGCTAATAGGATAAAACGACGAGCGAGTCCGCGCCGCGGCAGCCGCGGCAGCCGCGCCAGCGGCCAGCCCCGGATTCCGCGGTGAGTTTCGCGCCATTTCGCGGTTGTTGATAATGGCTGTGTTTAGTGGAAATGTCTTGTAAAATTTGTGAATTTGATGGCGTTTACTCGTATTTCGGTTAAAATATAAAGCGAATTTACGTCTGTAAATGTTTGTATGACAGCTATCTCCACCAAACGCAGCCACCGTCGCGCCGTGTCAAAACCGTTCGCAATGTAATAGATTAGGTTAACTTTAAGGTTAGTGATAAGAGTAGTGTTAAGAATATATCGGAAAGCAGCCGGATAGCAGCATCGAAGATTTTTCCTTTCTCTCCGGAGATCTTTTGCAAAAAATTGTGCTGTACGAAGACGTCTACGAAGGTTAGTAGGTAAAGTACAGGATGGGTTTTATTTCGTGTTCCACCTTTTTTCTTTAATGTGATTGCGTTTTCCAGTTAGCGACATAAATCGGCACAAGTATCATTCTGTCTTTGTTCAGCATCTAATGAGGAATAAAAACTGAATAATAATTGCGTTGATTTGTGACGATAACTGGAAATCGTAAGCATATTAAAATAAAAAGGTAGTACATGAAATAAAACTTACTCTGTATTATATTATTTAGAAATAATTTTCATTGTGGTCCACTTTATGTTGTAAATGCTTTTAAGCATTCTTCTTCTTATTCTTTTTTCATTGAAAGAAAGGAGAAGAGGAATGCTTAGAAGCATTTGTAGCATCAAGTAGACAGCAGCTGAATTCATCTATAAAAAACAGATTTATTTATTCAGAAACAACGGATTTGCTCTCAGCTTGTGCTCGTGACTTTCAAGATCTAGCAAGAATCATGCAGGGCAAGATGCGACAGTAGAGATCGCACAGGAGAACGGACAATCACAGACAGATTCCCAAGGCTGCAAGGCATAGTTGCGGTATACGTCTCGTTTGCAAATAGGTAACCGTGATTGATTATATAAATTTATTTCAAACAAAATCAACGTAGTTTAGTTTTCAAATACAATTGAATTTTTAATTTATACTGAGAGTTAAGTTTGACTTTTCTAAAAATTTTAAGTCTTTATCTCAATTTTTCTTATGTCAGTACTCTGTGAGCAAAATTGAAATAAAGACTTGTAATATTTAGAGAAGTCAAACTTTAATTACAGTATAAATTAAAAATTAAATTGTATTTAAAAGCTGATGAACATTGATTTTGTTAAAAATAAATTAAATGAGAAACAAGATATTTATATAGAAAGAAGTTGTAGGAACAATGTATTTTTTATTAATTATTAATTAATTCCTCTTACATGAGAAGGTTAGTGTTAATAATAAGCTGTTATTTAATGAGGGTTGATACACTCGAATAATAAATATCCTAGTAACTTTAATTTCTTTTTATTAGTATGCAAGTAATTTTCAATCTATATTATAATTCTGATTATTTTGCAGCGTTTTGTGTTCTGAGCCATTTGAGGGGGCAGAAGGAAATTTAAAGAAAATTATAATAACTCAGTCCAGCTATACAGATGAAAGCAATTCTGTCCAGCATTGCGTCTCGCGATTATTTTCTTTATTACGTTTATGGGATTATGAAAATCCATATTCTGACAAGATAAATCAAGAGTGTCAGGTATGTGATAAAACTTATAAAATATTTATTGATAATTTTACAGAAACATTTTTCACAGTTTGCAATTATTTTTTTCAACAGGCTCTATTAACCGATTTAGAGAATTGTTTAACAATGGATCAAATCGAGCCAAATAACGTAAATTGTCTAGAAAGCGTGGATAACATAGAAACATATCTTCAAAATTGTAAAAACAGACCAACGCTTTATTTAACAGACGACATGGTGTTTAAGATTGTGACAATATGCTGTGACAATATGCACGAACGTTTGGCACTGCCGTTAATAAAAGGACCAAGACCAAAGGACAAGGAAGCGTGGCTATTTTTCCAGATAATAGAGTGTTGTCACTTCCTTACTCAATAAGCAAAAGTCGGTTTTACTGGTGACGGGGAGGTACCAGTTGTAACCCTTGTGACTGGTTCCAGACCGAATGATAGGAAAGCTATGACTTTCAGTCCCGATGGATTAGCAAAAAGTGCAGGTAGCTATCGCTTTCTTTTTTTTTTTTATTTCTTATCCTTAAAACGCTGGTACGAAACGATTAGCTGATTAATCTCGTTTTATTTATATATATAACATGTGTTGTGCGTACATAATAGTAAATAAATTATATAGATGTATGAAAAACATTTTTTTACATTTGTAATCGGTGTCTTGAGTTTAATTCTTTGAACGATATTATCGATCAATTGTGTTATATCACACAAAGTTATAATTTTGAATTAAAACATACAAATCTGAGGTTTACTCTTACAGCAAAATGTAATGTTTGCTTGATATATATTTACTTCACAGGTGTTAATCTCGAGCTCATAGAATTGTTTCAAATAAAGTGGAAATCGTCAATCAAGAGTTACGGTTGAGCGAAATATCTCACTCCTGGCGGGATTACCTATCGCTAATCTCATTCAGAGATACTATCCATTGTTTGGGTATACAACCGGATTTTAAACCGATCAACAGACAAGCACGGCAAGCGTAAATCTCAAATGGAACAAATAACGTAGTTAATTCGAATTAAAGTGATTAGGATTACGATGATAAATGAGGAAAATATAATATTCTTCAAGACAGTCCGTTATTAATTAACTGTAGTTATAAAGTAATCAAGTGTTTATTGGTAGTAGCATCTATTAACTCTGCTAAAAAATGTATTCGGACAAGCAAGATCCAGTCCTGACCGATTACGGCGTTTCCATATCTTACACGGTCGTATAATCTCATACTTATTAAAAAATGTATATTGTACGATGTGAAGAAAAAACTAACGAGTTGTTTCAATATTTTTACTTACCAAAGCTAACCGTTCAAACACGAATACGTTTGCGTCTTACTAAAATCACGTTTCCCTTTCCGATGAGTTTGCCTCCCACAGGCTGAATATTCCATTTCGACGGTTTTTGAAAGCGTTGATGTCATTATCCTTTGCACACATTTCTTGATGCACGTTTCTCCAAATATCAAAATTTGATTCCACTTAATCTATAAACAAAAATAAGTTATATAGTGTATAAAGTAATCAAGTGTTATTTCAATATTTTTACTCACCAAAGCTTTCTTATTTTGTATGATGTAGAAAAGAAAACTAACGAGTTGAAACTTGCGATAATAAACAGTAATACGATAGCAATGCCGAATGATAATATCAACGATATTGAAACGAAATTGGAAGTGGTATTCCCTATCCGGACGATAGAAGATTTTTTATTATTTGAAGAGGCGATTGGTACATCAGAAGAGAAGAAGAAAGCTTTGGTGAGTAAAAATATTGAAATAACACTTGATTACTTTATACACTATATAACTTATTTTTGTTTATAGATTAAGTGGAATCAAATTTTGATATTTGGAGAAACGTGCATAAAAAAATGTGTGCAAAGGATAATGACATCAACGCTTTCGAAAACCGTAGAAATGGAATATTCAGCCTGTGGGAGACAAATTCACGGGAAAGGGAAACGTGATTTTAGTAAGACGCAAACGTATTCGTGTTTGAACGGTTAGTATTGTTTATATATTGTTGACGAAACGTTTATAATGTTATACCATACAAATTACATACAAATATATGAATGTGTGTTTTGCAGGCGTATTACAGGAAAAATTTGGTAAACACGACAGTGAATACAAACAATTGCCGAGCATTTTAAGTCGATGGCTCTCCGGAGCTGTTGATCGAGAAGGAGGCCGAAAAACACAAAAGTCTTCGTGTGTCACCGAGTCATAATTTATATGTTGTAATATAACGAGGTATTTTCATAATTTACCAATTCCTTCATTGCTTGATGGTGGTTTTATTTCATTAATTAATTAAGAATCTTTAATATTAGAGGGATAAACCGCTGAGATCAAAGTAAGCTTGCTGGATTCGCAAAGTGTTGATAAAATAAGCTTGATCAAACGTTGACAAATTTCGATGATGCAAGTAGGAATATCGGAGGTACGCCACGACAATTCGTGCTATATGTCCTGAAATTTCGGTGCTAACGTAATAGACATAACGAGGAAAACTATTTTTCTGGAGATCGCTACGTGTCTTTGGAGAATTACGTCGGATATGAGGATACTTAAGAGTTTCGATTCTTAGAAGTGACGATATGCTGTTTTCGCTTTCCGTCGAGGAGAACTCGCAGAGTTCTACATCAGTATTACACACGCGCGAGAAGCCATATACCTGCTGTTAGTTGTAGTTTATTAAAGAAAAAGTATCAATAATTATATATAGATGAAGACCGCGTTTTGCTTAGGAATTTGCGTTAATTACCAAAGAGTTTGCTATCAAAATATTATTTTTTGCGTGAATTATTAAGTTAGAAATAAGTCAACAATGCGTCGACCTAATTTTCGATTAAACTTATATACGAACTGATTTTAGTTTATTGTACTTTATAACGTGGTAATAGAAACGCGTGATATTTTACGTGTTGTGCAAAATCTGATTAATGTACGCATAACGATCACGCGGCCATTAAAAATCAAATTTTCGCAAATTATTTTATAAATAACATTCTTTTTATTATTACTGTATTTTGATAATTTATACGAAACAACGGTATTCCACGTCGATAATTGAATTATTTATGAACGAAATGGAATAGACATATGATATATTAATATTGTTTGCGAAGATTTTGCTAAACTTGTGCTATTATATATTGCGCTGTTATGTATTGCATGTGTGTTGCGCAAAGTATTTTTCGTACTTTATTATTATTACTATATTAATAAACTTTAAACATTAACTTATAAACTATGACTGATTTATTGTACACAAATGGTAAATAATAATGACTCAGCCATGGTACATAATATCAACGTCAATAATAAACAAATCAAAATTATTTATTATTGACGTTGATATTATGTACCGCTGAGTCATTATTATGCCATTTTTTAGCCCCGGTTATCCTAATGTAATCCTGTACCGCACCAGTATTGTTTGCCGACGTTGGGACCAGTTGTTACCCGATGCTGAGACCAGTACTAAACCAGTAGTGCTACCAATGGTGCGCCGGTATCGGAAATCTGGCAATCAGTAATGGCTCAGTACTGAGCCGATAGTAATACCTATACTGGGGCAGTACCAATAGACAACGGCTGGGCCAGTACTGTCTGTCAGTATTGGGCCAAAGTTATCATCCGGTGCTGCGCCAGTACCGCGCCAGTAGTGTTGCCAGTACAGCGCCAGTACCTAAACTACCACAACCAGTACTGGCCCAATACTGGGCCGATTGTAAAACCCTATATGGGATCGATCCTCAGGATCATGGCCTAGCTTCCGCCATAACGCTCGAATCTGACGAGTGTCTCAAAGTGCTCGGTCTCAAGTGGGATCCCCACGAAGACGTCTTTCAATTCGACGTCACGCTTGTAGAGTCGGTCCCCGACACGAAACGATCAATTCTTTCGACTATCGCTCGAATTTTCGACCCTCTCGGCTGGATGGCTCCCGTGGTCATCACCGCGAAAATTCTCATGCAGCAGCTCTGGCTGCTTCGCTGTGAATGGGACAACGTCATCCCTGACGATCTCCTCCGAAAATGAAGAGATTACTACTTTCAATTGCCTCTATTGAAACACATCTCGATTCCGCGTTGGACAGGTTACGGATCCGATACGCTCAGCGCTGAAATTCATGGGTTTGCCGATGCGTCTGCCTCCGCATACGGAGCGGTCATTTATCTACGAGTTACGCACATCGACGGAACAGTCGAAGTCACGATGCTCATGTCAAAATCGAAAGTAGCGCCGCTCAAACCCATGAGTATTCCTCGACTGGAGCTTAGCGCCGCGGTCCTTCTCGCGCGTGCAATCGACGCGATCCGATCTGCTCTCACAATCGCGATTAAATCGTACCACTGTTGGACCGATTCGAAGGTCACGGAAGCCTAGCTTTCGCAGCCTCCTTCCCGATGGCCAACATTCGTCGCAAATCGGGTTCACGAGGTACAAACCCTACTGCCGAACGTCGAGTGGCATCACGTGCCCTCACAACAAAATCCGGCCGATCTCGTGTTGCGAGGCGTGCCCCCGGAAAATCTTATAAATCAACCCTTGTGGTGGACAGGGCCTGACTGGCTCAAACTTTCGTCCGATCAATGGCCATATGAGCCTCAATCAGATTCGCAGGAAACACCGCCGGAAGAGCGAGTTCGCGCTCCCGTGCACCTCATGCAATCTCGCGATCGATGGGATCTCGGCGAGAGATTCTCATCGTGGAACAAGCTGGTGCGAGTCACCGCTTACGTCATGCGATTTGTGCGGTGCGCTCGCGAAAGTGGTCGCGTCAAGTCAAATGCGCCGTCGCAAACCGAGCCGGAACCGCTCAGTCCGGACGAAATTAATTTCGCGCGCACCTTTTGGCTGAGGAACATTCAACGTCAGCTGTTCTCTGTCGAATACGCTCAGCTAGAGAGCGCACAGCGCATCTCGAAAAGCAGTAAATTACTGCAGTTAAACCCGTTTCTCGACGAGCACGGGCTCATTCGCGTTGGCGGTCGTCTCCGCCATTCAGCGTTTCCGCACGACAAAAAGCACCCGGTTGTACTCGCTGCTCATCCGGCAGTTGCCGCGTTGATCCGCGATACACACTTACGAGCCTTCCACGCTGGGCCGCAATACACGCTGTATCGGCTGCGTGAAACATACTGGATATTACGCGCGCGTCAAACAATCCGCGCTATTCTGCATCAATGTGTCACATGCGCTCGGGAAAATGCCAAGATCGCGAGCGAGTTGATGGGCGACTTGCCCGCGTGTCGCGTTACGTCGACGTCACGCGCATTCCTACATTGCGGGGTAGATTATGCCGGACCGATACAGGTCAGATCTACACCCGGTCGAGGATACAAATCGCGAAAGGCATATATTGCCGTGTTTGTGTGCATGGCAGTGAAAGCCACGCACCTAGAGTTAGTTAGCGACTGTACAACTTCCGCGTTCGTCGCTGCATTCGATCGGTTTTGTGCGCGTCGCGGCGTTCCCAGTGATATGTATTCGGACAACGCGACGACCTTTCACGGCGCTCATCGCGAAATATCCGCCGCATGGAAGAGAGCCGTACGCGATTCGAACTTTCAGAATCAAACCGCAACTCAAGGCGTGCGTTGGAACTTCATTCCTCCGTCCGCGCCGCATTTCGGCGGACTGTGGGAAGCGTGCGTCCGCAGCGTGAAATTTCACATGAAACGCGTCATCGGAGCACACACGCTGACATTCGAGGAGCTGACCACGCTCTTATGTAAAATCGAAGCGTGTCTGAACTCGCGACCGCTCGCTCAGATGTCCGACAACGTAGATGATTATTGTGCAATGACACCGAGTCATTTTCTAATTGGCACCGCGCTAACAAGCGCCCCCACGCCTTCTTTACTCGACAAAAAGGAAACGCGTCTCACTCGATGGCAGCTAATTCAGCAAATGCGCGATAGCTTTTGGAAGCTGTGGTCGAATGACTATCTGCATACGTTGCAGCAACGCCCCAAGTGGCGTGAGGTTCAAAATCTTGCTCGAGTCGGACGCTTAGTACTTCTGCGAAACTCACTAGCTCCTCCGAACAAGTGGGAGTTGGGCAGAATCATAGAGTGTCACCCTGGCGAGGATGGACTTACACGCGTCGTCACGGTCAGAACGGCCAAATCCACGTACAAACGCGCGATCGTTAAGCTGTCATTTCTCCCGGTTGATGTAAATACCGATCGTAATGATCCAGAGTGACATTCCGTGATAGCTGCGAAGCATCGTGCGCTCAATCGCACCGTATCTCTGTATATACTGTAAATAATTCTGTACATTGTCAATTCTAGTTTAAGTTGTTAATTCTTAAGGGGCTCCTATAGTGGCAGTGCACTTTATGCACTTAGTGTACACTTTAACTAGTATTTTATTTATTATAAATTTTTAAGGGCAAAAATGCAAAATCGGGCTGTTTAGGGAACTACAGATGAGCTTACTGATTAAAAATATCCTAAATTGAATAAGATTCATTCGATATTTTGGCTAAATTCTTAAAAATCCGAAAAAAATTACGAATTTTAAGAATTTAGCCGAAATATCGAATGAATCTTATTCAATTTAGGATATTTTTAATCAATAAGCTCATCTGTAGTTCCCTAAACAGCCCGATTTTGCATTTTTGCCCTTAAAAATTTATAATAAATAAAATACGAGTTAAAGTGTACACTTAGTGCATAAAGTGCACTGCCACTATAGGATCCCCTTAAGTTTGTTTCAGCTCTCGCAGTGCTCCGCATGGCGGGCGGCGCGAGATCCACATTCGCCACGGCGGGCGGCTCCTGTCTTTATTGCGAATCGGTATTCGCGGCGGGCGGTATGTTCAGGATTTTCCCCGCGATCGATCACCGCGATCGATACCGCTGCCGCCATCCCTGAGCCGCCCCCTGAACGAGGCGACTTCGCGCCGCTCCCCCGCGTTACCCCCTGACCGCGCAGTCTCTCGCGTCGCGCTATCGATCCGTTCACGCCTGGATCCCGTGATCCTGCGAAACGCGCCTATTGGCCTGTTCAATTGTCGCGTCACCGAATGCTCCGGAAAACGGGCCCGCGAGAGCTCCGGTCCCGCAGTAGCAATTGAAGGGCGGCTCAAGCGGTGCTACAGCCGACGTGCACCCGTCTCGTTAATTCTACTCCGGTTCACGCCGTCGAACCTCGCCGTCGTGTTTCCGTGAAACTCAGCAAGTTCGTTCCACGCGGATTTACGCCCCGTCGTGCATCCGAACAGAAATTGTCGTGCCATCCGTGCACTCGCGAATCGTATCTCACAGATACTCGCAACCGCGCTATTCATGCGCTCGTTCCCGCTCTCACTGTGCGGCGACGGACATTAACGCCTCCGGGCGTCCGCAGCTTCACCCTCGCTGCACGCGTGTGGTGACCATCAAGTTCAGCATTGCGTAATCGCGCATCCGTACAAGTTTTGTGTAACAAACCCTTTCTGTGCATAATTAATAAACGATTGATGTGCATAATCTGGTAAAGCAGTGTCCGCTCATTCTCCGCACTCCGGATCCCTGTCGGGGTCGACTCGGCCTCCTCTTACGCCAATTGGCGAAGCCGGAGTTACGCCCGGCAACCGCAAATTCGCCAACACGTGTGACTTGACGTCTTTTTTTTTACATTTTTTTTAAAAAGGTAATTTTGTTGTGATATCATTTCCTTTTGTAGTATTAGGGATCATATAAGCATTAAACAGTACTTGTTTATAACATATATATTTTGCGACATAAAATACAAATACAACTCAGCGTAATATGTTATTATAAACATGTACTAGTATAGTATATCCTTAGGTGATAATATGTTTAAGTAATAGTATGTAAACATAACACTTCTGTATGTTCAACAACAAGGATCTGTACATATAAAAATAAATTTTCTTTACTAAACACATGCACATGTAAAGGAGATTAGGCTATTTACAAACATCTTTATTCCTGTATTACAATAATTTGTTAAAAATAAACGAAATTTAAATTTAAAAAATGGATTTTAAAGCTTCAAATATCTACTTTCGAAAGGTTACTATTATTTTTTACTTTCTGTGAGTTTAATAATTTTTACATGTAGAAAACTATGAGCTGGACAAAATAGAAAATTTTTCTCTCACTTTGTGGGCCTGTCACGTGCACAAAAAAAATCTGCGAAAATTTTCGACTTTGTAACGTGAAAGCTTGAAGTTTTCCTTACAAAATCTTTTTTTAAAAATGTTTCTACGATTTTTTGTTGCTGAGTTATCGTGGATCAAAGTCAAAATGCTCATTTCTTATTCCATCCACAATAACTTACAAGGGAACTACCACAACTGTCCGGCTCCGATTTGAATTTCCTTTAAGTATGTTGTTAAACACAAAAATCCAACAGACACGTATTTTTTTATAGGGGCCCTAATTCATCTTTAGGGGGTGAAACACCCCTTCGAAAAAATCGGTTTTTCTCTTTCAGGCCGAATATCTCCGAAACCATAAGAGATAGAAAACTTTTCCAAAATGGAAATTAAATGGCTTCAAAAGTACTTTGAAATAATGACAAAATAATTTTTTTATTTCTTTTATTTTTAAATATACCCCCGCCACCAATACATTTTTTTCAAAATTTTAAAAATTGTTTATCACCAAATAGAAGGTTATGTTTTTACGAATTCAACCATATATGATGAAGTTATGTTACGATAAACCATTTTCAAGAATTAATTACAAACGCCTCCGTATATACGCTATCCATGCTCATCCGTACTATATGTGCGTAAGTAATTATTGTCGAAACAATAAGATATATAAAAAATGTTGTAAGTAAAATTTTTATAGTTTTCTATATGCTTTATAATTGTATATATGTATATAATATATATTTAGGTTTTCTAAAAATGTAATAATTTTTAAAATACCCCCAGCCTTGTTATTATTTCTTTGACATTTACGTTTTTCTATAAATAAAGATTGTAGACAATTTTATTCAAAATTCATTCACTTATAATAAAATTATTTTATAAAATTGAATCTTTGAGAAATGAGCAAAAAATCACTATATATCTATGTCGCAGCGCTACACTTTGTATTTTTCACTCATTATACACATTACAATAACGATATTCGACGAAAAAATGTTTCAAACATAATGTATTCTTGCACCAAGAACATCTTACTGCAGCTATATTATCACAACCTTCGATATCACATGTTGTTGAACTGTCATACAAACTAAATTGTACTGGATTTTCAAATTCTTCTGGCCTTTCGTTCGTATAACCACTTTTAAACCACGAATATTTAAATAAGTTGTGATATCGTGGGGATGACAATTGATTATGTATCAGAGATTGCAATTTTATTATATTATTTCGTTCATGCAAATTTATATTACTTTCCAAGAGTAAAACAGTATCTGAAAATCTTTTAGCAAAATTTTTCCAAATTCTAAATCCATAAACATCTAATGGTTGTATTTTTCCTGTAGATCATTATACGAATATCATTATTGTAATGTGTATAATGAGTAAAAAATACAAAGTGTAGCGCTGCGACATAGATATATAGTGATTTTTTTGCTCATTTCTCAAAGATTCAATTTTATAAAATAATTTTATTATAAGTGAATGAATTTTGAATAAAATTGTCTACAATCTTTATTTATAGAAAAACGTAAATGTCAAAGAAATAATAACAAGGCTGGGGGTATTTTAAAAATTATTACATTTTTAGAAAACCTAAATATATATTATATACATATATACAATTATAAAGCATATAGAAAACTATAAAAATTTTACTTACAACATTTTTTATATATCTTATTGTTTCGACAATATTTACTTACGCACATATAGTACGGATGAGCATGGATAGCGTATATACGGAGGCGTTTGTAATTAATTCTTGAAAATGGTTTATCGTAACATAACTTCATCATATATGGTTGAATTCGTAAAAACATAACCTTCTATTTGGTGATAAACAATTTTTAAAATTTTGAAAAAAATGTATTGGTGGCGGGGGTATATTTAAAAATAAAAGAAATAAAAAAATTATTTTGTCATTATTTCAAAGTACTTTTGAAGCCATTTAATTTCCATTTTGGAAAAGTTTTCTATCTCTTATGGTTTCGGAGATATTCGGCCTGAAAGAGAAAAACCGATTTTTTCGAAGGGGTGTTTCACTCCCTAAAGATGAATTAGGGCCCCTATAAAAAAATACGTGTCTGTTGGATTTTTGTGTTTAACAACATACTTAAAGGAAATTCAAATCGGAGCCGGACAGTTGTGGTAGTTCCCTTGTTAGTAACAAAATATCGTAGAAACAGTTTTAAAAAAAGATTTTACAAGGAAAACTTCAAGCTTTCATGTTAGGAAGTCGAAAATTTTCGCAGATTTTTTTTTGTGCACGTGACAGGCCCACAAAGTGAAAGAAAAATTTTCTATTTCGTCCAGCTCGTAGTTTTTTATATGTAAAAATTATCAAACTCACAGAAACTAAAAAATAATAGTAACCTTTCGAAAGTAAAGATTTCAAGCTTTAAAACCCTTTTTTAAAATTTAAATTTCGTTTATTTTTAACAAAGTTACAACTGCTTGAATTTTTCCTATTTTTAAAGATAAATTTAGCATTCTCCTTTAATTTATGTGAGAAATGAGAAGATAAATGATCGGGTTTGTTAGATTGGGCACTGGATTTTTCGACACGTGCAATTCTTTGAATGACGTTCACGATGATATTCGTGTTATGTACAATGCTTCTGTTGAAATCGAGGAATCACATGCCGGAAAAGTTTTTCTTAGGTATTTATCATTAAAAATAACTTTGTATAATTCTCTTTTATGTTATTCAGTTATTGGGATGGATCTGGCCATCGTCGGAGTGTTATAATGAAGAAAGGTGAATGTGTATATATATATATATATATATATATATATATATATATATATATATCTGTGATTTAGAGATACTCCAGTGTCACTTTTGGAGTAACATTGGCGTGATATATAAAATGTTCTCCTGCATAAATTTAATTTTCACATACAGGTAATTCTATCTATCAGCTTCTTCAGAGATGTTTAGAAGTTCTGAGGCATGAATTCAACGAGCTTAAAACAGTAATGGCAGATCAGTTAATGTATGTCAAAGAGGATCTTATATTACAGCACCATTAGACGTTTTACGATTTTATTGTAACTAAGGTAAATATACTAAATGATAAAACTTATGAAGCAATATCATAATGTTGGCATGTTATTTTATTTTACTTAGGTATTTATCACGATTGAAAGAATACTTTGTATAATTCTCCTTTATGTTATTTTAGATCATGGTACGAGAGGAACAAACACATTTTTCCAGTGAGTAAATGGAAACCTTTTGATCCAACGAAAAGTTACGACAAGTATACAGTGTCCGATAAAAATAGGAAAAAAGATAAAATCTGATAAACTTATATTCAACGAATTGTCCAATTTCGTTTAAAGGATTCAGATTCAAAGGACTGTAAATATTATAAATATACAGATAAACATCTTTGTTTCATCATACAATTGATTCATTATAAAGAAGATTGTAATATATATATATATATAATATATATGTATGTATGGCTACGTTTACACCCTGCATTTAGGCCGCGGCCTATACCTCAAATTCGACCTAAATTATTTAGGCCACCTGCTGTAAACACTTGATAGGCGACCGGACCTGGCTTCAGGTCAGGCCGCGTATTTTAGTGACCCGACCTGAAATAGGCCGTTATCATTTGCGATGTAAACGCGCGATCACGCGCGACGCGTCCTAAAAGCTCTATTTGCTTGTTCGGATTCGCTGCAATTCAGGGTGATCCCAAATACGATCCCGTCAATTTTTAGGTCTCTTTCGGTGTAAACGAATGATGACTAGACCTACTTCGGGTCACAATATAGGTCAGGCCGCGATCAGGTCGCTAGGTGTAAACGTAGCCTATGTATGTATGTATGTATATGTATATGTATTGTCACGACTTTTTCACTCCCGGAGCGGTCCGGGGCGTGTGCCGGATCAAAAGGATAGAGGAGAGCGGGATGATAGGCCTCTCCGGTAATTCTCTCGCACCTCCGACACTCCACGAAACGATTTTGCTGTTGGGCGCCAGACACATAAATTCGCGTCCGCGAAATCGCGAAAGAAAACCGAGACGAGACGCGAGACGAAACGTGCGGATGAGCGAGGAATCGGCTAGCTCGACCTAAGGGCGGGGGCGGGGTTGATGAAGGGCAGCGCGGTATTCGGCGGGGTGACCCGCAAAACAAAATAAAATAAAGCCACGAACTCAAGCGATTAACAAATCAAATGTAACATTTATTCTTTCATAATTCGCGGTGAAACAATAAAGGCCGATTCGGCTTCAGCCGATCAGACAAGCAAATAATTAACCACGCGAGCGTCAGAAATGAAACAACCAAAATAGCGATAGCGCGGACGCCAGAAAAGAACGGAGTATTACGGTATCGTATAGTCCACGCGCAGAAGGCGCGGTAATTCGCTCAGAGAAATACAGTGGAATGAAACTTATAACTAATATGGAACATCGACAGTAAACGCGAAATAATCGTGGAAGTAAAACATATGGTCTCCCAGGAAAGATCGCGAGAGGACGGTACGTCACGCTCGGAGCGCGTGAACGCAACGCCTGGAGTCGCACGAGAATTCTGTCGCCAATTGTCTTAAGCCGGACCAAGCAGGAATCGTGGCGCGAGCCACGTCTTAACGAAATGAGGACCAAGCTCAACGCAGTAACGCGAGATAAATTTCGGCGCGATCGCCAGGAGAGGCGGAATACTATAACTAACGCGAAAATACGGACTTAATCTAGCGCGAGAAATAACCCAAGTTAACGCAAGTCATTCTGATCGAATCCGGCACCTTGTCTCTCGTGACTTTCGAATGCGAAGAAGGATACGCCGAGGTACTCGGCATAGCGCGAAATACGGAAACGAACGCGATGAAAAATACGTAATTACCGCGAGCCACCATGGCACGCCATCATGAACGCAATACGCCTGTTGCGAGAACGGAGTAATTCACGCGAGTAACGCTATCCAGCCAGCACGACTAATTCTTACGCGCAACTACCGAAACACGCATCCGAATATAACTATCCTTACGCGAATATTCTCCTGAGGCAATTAGCCCCCATAAACGGCACGTTGACGCGAATGATATGCCGACGCGGACGACATTCCGACCTACGCAATATTTGGTAATTCGATACGCCGTGAATACCGTGTGCGTGAGACGCAACCGCGAGCGCGGACTTTACACCAAAACGGACTCGCATTAACGGATGTCGCCAACGAATCTACCGCGATCTCCAGAGGCTCGTTATCGCGTCCCTATCACGATTCCGCGGCCACGATACCATCCCGAGGCCCTTCGCTCTCGCCGTCGATCGCCATTTTCTACTCGGTCTCAAGGAACCGTGCGTGTCGCGGTATCACAAAAGTTTCCCGAGCGAGAGCGCGTACCGGAGGGCGGCGTCGTGGCATTACATTGCGATATTACTTGCGGGCAACCTCACCGGTGTCACGTATCCTCGTGGGCTCCTCGCCGTCACCTCGTACCGAAGATCACAGTAGCCGGATCTCTAACACCTGGCTTGGGGCGGCAATCGCGAAGCTTTCGGAGACTCGACAACGTTTTGCTACGCCGACGGACGACCAGAGAGTGAAGCGCTAGATCCGCTCGATTGCGGAATCGATACGGTACCCCTCTCGTGGGGGCGCGCGGACCAATCGGGCGCGAGCTTGCAAGCCCGCGATATTCCGGCGCAGGGCTGTCGCTAATAGATCCTTCGGGGGCGGGCAACGGTCCCTCGGCGGCGTACGACTCCTCACATTTTGTCCTCGGCGGCAGACGGAACGTTGCTCGTGCCGGAGTGCCTCCGGTTTGACCCTGGGGCGGTGGCCAGCCACCCCGTGGGCCGGTGTTTTGTGGAGGTATTTGCTGTAGCCGGGTTTTTACCCAGGCGCCTGGGGCCCCGCTATCGGCGGCCTCGTCCGTCGCTGCCTCATGTGTCGCACGCCTGCCGCGCTGCTCTCGCCAGCCCTCGATCTCCGCTGCTTTCGCGTTTGCCACCCCTCCTCGGTCCTTGATCATTCCCGGAAGTTCTCCTCCTGGTACTCCTCCGGAGGTTCGCCGTGTCGTGGGTGAGGCGCCGCGCGCGCATTACAATTACATAAAAATAAAAGAAAATAATCAGATTGCGGAAACGATATCAATTTTCGGCCCCTGGAGATCTCGTCGTCGCCTCTCTGGCTCGTTCCTGGGCGCGAAATTCCGCGCCTTGTGACGGCGGCGGGGCGCTGCCACGATGCGGCGGACCGCAACGTCACAGTATATATATTGTAGCTACATTTGTATCTTTAAGGACTGTCATTTTAATTCATTCAATTATGTGATATCTCAGTTTCGACAGAAGCGTAATTCATTTACTCGATTATGTAGCTCTACTAAATTACAGTCCTTTGAATCTGAATCCTTTAAACGAAATTGGACAATTCGTTGAATCTATGTTTATCAAATTTTATCTTTCTTCCTATTTTTATCCAACACTGTATACTTGTCGTAACTTTTCGTTGGATCAAAAGGTTCCCATCTATTCACTGGAAAAATGTATTTGTTTCTCTCGTACCATGATCTAATGAGAAATAACATAAAAGAGAATTATACAAGGTATTTTTTTAATTAATGATAAATACCTAAGTAAAACTTTTCCAACATATGGTTTCTCGGTTTCGACAGAAGCATCGTACAGAAGGCGTCAATAATGCCTTCCCAGCTAAAATTGCTACGCACAACGCATCTAGCTGCGTGCATCAAGACTGTTGGTTCTCAGAGAACCGGCAACGTCTCGGAGAGTAGAGTCCTATATATAGAGAGAAGCGCGATCTGTGCCGCCTTTTCTGATTGGTCGCCGGAATCCGCCATGTCGTTCCCAAGCATGAGATTCAAACTGTGGTCTGGCGGGAGATTTGCGGTGTTAAGTGAGCGATATGACAGAATCGGACAGAAGAATTCTACAAAAAAGTGAGTATTAAAGTGTTTCCTACATTTGTGAGAAAACCTGACAAATAACATAAGATTTATTTTTTCTATCCTTTAGTTAATATACTGTAAGTGTTTTGCATTAACGTTTGAAATTGAGAAAAATCGATTAGTGGTTAAAATATAGGACTCTATCGGAGAGCTGTCAGTGTTAACTCAATGCGGAAGAAAGGTTAACAAGCACGATTACCACGTGGAAATCGTGGTTCATAACCTTCCATCGTCTGGAAATATAAGGAGAGGTAAGAAATACATATTAATATATATAATATGTTTGCAATAAATACGTTTTATATATTTTAAATAAATATATTTGCAGATTAGTGAAAGTCGGCAAACTGGAAACGCCAAAGTTACAGAGGAAATACAAGGGATAAGTATTTATAGTTATTTATAATTATACAGATAAATATATCATCATGCAGATAATCAGTGCATTTAATTATAGAAAGGATATCAGCAATTATATATAACAGTATTGGCGAGAAAGATTTTAATGTATACATTAAAATAACATGCCAACATTGTGATATTGCTTCATAAGTTTTATCATTTAGTTTAGTATCTTTTAGTATCTTTACCTTATTACAATAAAATCGTAAAACGTATAATGGTGCGGTAATATAAGAAAGATCCTCCTTGACATACATTAACTGATCTGCCATTACTGTTTTAAGCTCGCTGAATTCACGCCTCAGAACTTCTAAACATCTCTGAAGAAGCTGATAGATAAAATTACCTGCATGTGAAAATTTAATTTATGCAGCAGAACATTATATACGTGAACGTTACTCTTTTGTAGTAACTTAAGGTGGTTCATGCATGTAGGTCAAATGTAGTCAGCCCGGAAAATGTGATATGAAATGAAAGATTAACGTTCCTAGAGTGTGTCTGTAAAATTTCAGATTTTTTAACCGGTTGGTTCCGGAGATATATGTCCGTAAACTTTGCCAATTTAACGCGGTGGGGGTACCCCTCTTGCGAAAAATGAGGCTAAAGCGCTTATGCTGCAAAAATTGCAATACTTCAAAAATAGATGAACGAACCAAAAACTGACGAAACGATGCAATAAACATTTTGCAAAATACGGACGAAAGCCCGAGTTCATTGACCGAACCATATAATAATAAAACGTAATTTTCGATTGACTAAATCGACAACACGGAACTGATGGCTGGACTCGAGCGGCACTAGCGGCAGCTTGGCAACGTCGCACGTGTCGGCTGATGAGTATATAGCGCACGGAGGAATAGATTCTATTCCTCCGTGGTATATTTCAGACTTGTATCGCTTGTACGTACAGGTTATGTAGATCGCGACGACGAAGACTGCTGACTCAGCTGATTGCAACGTTGCCGCGCTGCTGTTGTACATATATTCACAGGGCTCACAACTCTAGTAAAAGATGTGACTTTCGTCTCAATATTTTAATTACGTAGAAGACGTATAACATTAAAAATGTCATAAATAATAAATCTGATTATATGCTGATTTTTACGGACAAAAATCACACTTATTTATCACTAATAAGAATAGTTGCCTATTTGACTTGCAAGTACTGCATGAACCACCTTAATATTAATTACGAACGATACGATAATTCCTTCGCGTAAACGGGAGATTTTATAGTAACTATGAACGGAAATCAAGAGCCACCGTTGAAAGTAGTAAAAGTTACGTTTCTCTGATTGAGAGACGACGACGTATCTTAATATATGAATTATTACTGTAAGTTACTACGGATGTACTCACTCGCGTAAACATATAATAATATGTACAGACTCCTTGATCTCCTCGGTATCAGCTCGGTATCTGCCGTCAATATATATTTCACTATCACTATCTATCACACGTCACGATCACTATCACTATCAGTACTATCACGCGGCTCACGATCGTCACTATTTCTAAGTTATAATATTAACTAACTGACAGCGCGCTGAACCGGCTGAATGCACTAACTGCACTGAGCGCAGTACGCACACGTACGTACATATATCGATATATCGACTCGAATGGATTTACTCGCTGGGTTGATAATACCCAGGGTTGGGTAAGTATTATACTCGATGTATTATACGTGGTTTTTTCCATGTATTATACATAGTATAATACGTCATAGGGTTGGATATAAGTATTATACTCAATGTATTATACGTATAGTTTCTTCCATGGGTGCGTTCCACTTATCGTCCGCAACGCTCGCAACGCCTTCAAACCTGTTCCACATAACGACCGCAATCGTCGTGGTCGCGTTCAAAACGTCATAAGTGACGTCATTGATCGCGACCGCATCGAGCTCACGGCGCTCATGGTTCGTAGGTGGGTCGGCGCGGTCGTTCAGGTTAGATTCGCGAACTGGTAGCACACTTTGAAGTAACTTCGCTCCTAAGGGGGCATAAGATATTGATATTTGTGTCTCGGCAGAAATCAGGTGCCAGGAAAATTAAAGAAGAAGAAGTAGAAGGTCGTTCAGGTTACTTTTCTTTTGTGTTAACCCGGGGCTATATATGTATAATGGAAAAAGTTTCTTTATATGACCCGGAAAAGGATATAGTAGTAGATATTAATCTTTCTCCGGACGATTTTTTACGTGCACAGCAAGGTAAGTTATATATTTTTAAATATTATGAAACATTAACATACTTAACCTTTGTTGAATAATATTTTATATTTTAACGTAATGTTCTCTGATTTTAGACATGACCTTTGCAACATCTTTATTAAATGCAGCTTTAAAAGAAAAAGATTCGACAAAAAATGTGGAAAGTCCTATCGAATTAGTTCCAAGCTAACAAACCATTTCCACGATGGGTCAAGAATCGGCACAAACCGAGACGAATACCGAAATGAATATAAGTGACACTGAAGACAGTGGGACCATGATGGAAGAATACCAGGTGTAACATTCCCGTGGATGCGCAGTCGTTGAAAGTAATGGCCGCTCTTGGACCAATCAGAAATTAGCCCCAAATTTTAAAAACCAATATGGCCACCGCTCCAAGTTAGGTTAGTGGAACCCATGATCGCCGTTGCCGCGCTTGTACTAAGACGTTACCGAATGTATCGTGGTTCACGTGGTTGTAGTGTGTTATATCGCGCGTGATCCTGACGTTGTTCTCTTCTCGCCTGGGTCCTTCGTGGATATATATGATCGCACGATAATCCGACCGCTACACAGTCAAACGCAAATAACTACGAAATTAAGTGAGAGCGATTGAGTAAATTGGCAGATAATATCGCAAAAAGAACCGCGGCGAAACTTCGTCTACGAAGAAATATCGCCTCTCGAGACAATAAAAAATTCACACGATTACATCGAGAATTTTGGGCTCGTTCGCGGCTATATCCTTGCGATTGATATCGGGGATCGCTACCATTTAAAGCAGGAGCAAGACCAATGTGTAAGGTAAGTTGAATATCACTAAATTGAAAGAATAAACCACAATAATATCTTAGCTTGTAAAAATGATAAAAATTAAGCAATTGGAAATAGTGTATTAGCTTTTTATGAGGATACTACATATTTGTTTTCGTTTGCAGACACAATGCCTTCATGCTGCATAATAAATTGCAAAAGTCGGACATATTATGCAGAGAAGAAAGGAATAATCTTTTATAGATTCCCAAACGAAGAAAACATTCGTCAGGCGTGGGTAAATGCTTGTCAAAGGAGCGAAGAGAGTATAAAAATTGATTTTGGTAAGTTCATATATATATTTTTTATATAGTAAAATATAGCAAAATGACCTATAGTATTATAAATTATATCAGTATTATATATCTGTTATTTCACTTGTATTATTGTAGCAAGGATATGCAGTCTTCATTTTGATGACGATTGTTTTATAACAAAATGGTCACACTCAACAAAAGCACCACCAAAACAACTGCGGCGGTTAAAAGTAGGTTCTATTCCTACAAAAATGTTAACCATGGAAAAAACGAGAAAAAGAAAAATGTCCAACAGTGATATGACAATCACAAGCAAGAGAATTAAAGTATTGTGAGTTTTCCTGTCTTTTTATAAATATGTACTTACAAATTTTTGTAAATATTGTAACATTGAATTACAAGTACTTCTATCATTTACTTTTATTTAAAGTAAATAATAGTACTCGTTATCAGATGGGTATGCTTGGAATTGGAATCAATATTATATACGTACATCGTGGTGAATATCGTATCAATATCTCTTCTTGAATAAAGACTGATAATTTTGTGTATTTACTGCGATGTATGTGTGCGATATTGATTCCAATTCCAAAATTAACCCATCCGATAACTATTAAGCACTATTATTGTTTCCTTCTAATAGAAGGTGAATGATAACAGTTACTTGTAACTGTATGTTAAAATATTTACGAAAGTCTAGTGTGAACAAATTATTTATGATTTGAAAATGTAGCGTTTGTGGGACCTGGATATCTATTCTTGAAATCGTTCGTTATGAAACGAATTCGTTTATGAACGAAAAGGTGCGCTAACTGGGTTCTCATTGGTGCTCAACTGGGAAATCCCCACCTTTTTGTTTATAAACGAATTCGTTTCATAACGAACGATTTCAAGAATAGGTACTCTGATTCTTGAAAAATATCACATATCTTGCATACTTACCTTGCATACTTACCTTTTATACTTACTTTACATACTTACCTTGCAACTTACCTTTTATACTTACCTTACATACTTACTTTTCATACTTACCTTGCATATTTACCTTTCACATACTTACCTTACCCCTTACATACTTATTTTTCATACTTACCTTACATACTTACTTTTCATACTTACCTTGCATATTTACCTTTCATACTTACCTTATCTTACGTACTTACTTTTCATACTTACCTTGCATATTTACCTTTTATACTTACCTTACATACTTACTTTTCATACTTACCTTGCATATTTACCTTTCACATACTTACCTTGTCCCTTACGTACTTATTTTTCATACTTACCTTACATACTTACTTTTCATACTTACCTTGCATATTTACCTTTCATACTTACCTTATCTTACGTACTTATTTTTTATACTTACCTTGCATATTTACCTTTTATACTTACCTTACATACTTACTTTTCATACTTACCTTGCATATTTACCTTTCATACTTACCTTACCTTACGTACTTACTTTTCATACTTACGATATTTTATGAATTTTCGAGTAACATTCATAAAATATCGTGTACAATATTTTTCTAGAATTGGGCCTTTGAACCTATATTTATATGATCTTTTTTTATTCTTTTTTTCATTCACGGTGAATAGAATATGCTCTTAAAGTTTGACGACCTATTTCTAAAATACCCTGTATGCTTATTACTGTGTATACATAAAAAATATTTAAACTTATATTATTTATTTACAGATAAAGCTTTAGAATACCAACATACTCCGATCTTTTGCAATGTAATGTAAGAAAAGAAACAGAACCTTGTGAAAGAAGTGAAAGAGAAGAAGAAGAAAAAAGAGAAGAAAAAGTAGTTAGTCCAACATGTATTCCAAATGAAACAGAAGTAGAAGAGACTTTTGAAAGAAATGAAACAGAAGAAAAAGGAAAAAGGGAAGAGAAAGGAGCTTGTAAAATAAATGTGCAAGACAAAAAAAAAGGCCACAATTATGCAATAAAACGAAACATGTATGTATACGTTTAAGTTATGCTTATTTAGTATCAATATTTGTGGTTTATTGTAATGATAATAATGTACTATTTCGTTTTTTAGAAACCAAGAAGTTGGTAATGACAAAACTGTTGTCACAAATACGTTATTGGAACTTCTAATGCATTCCGAAAAAAGAAATAAGGAACTTCTTAACGAAAATAAAGAATTAACGAAAATAAATCAGCAGCTAAACATACAAGTAAAAGAATTACAAACAAGTATAACGCAAAATGATCCTATCATTACAAAACTGGAAAGAGATATACAAGAGAAAGCTGAAAATATTGCTGTCAATGCTTTGCGAAAAATATTTACGCCAGGACAAATAAAAAGTTTAATGTCATCGCATAACGTCCGTGTTAAATGGTCATCGGAAGATATAATATCAGCTATTGGTTTGCGATCATTGAGCCCAAAAGCTTATACATATCTCAGAAATGTAAAACAGGTTCCATTACCTTGTGTATCAACAAACATTGCGGAATTGGGTTGCATCCTTCAACGTAGCACCTGGAATTTTAACAGATGTTCTCAAAATAATGATTGATAAAGGAAATAGTCTTTCAACAGCGGAAAAGTTAACAGTCATAACTTTTGATGAAATATACATATCTAATAAGTTGGACTTAGAAAGAAGAGAACAACGAATCTATGGTCCACACAAGACATGCCAATTTGTAATGGCCCGAGGATTGTTCAAAAAGTAGAAGCAACCTGTGTATTATATGTACGATCAGCCAATGTCACGCGAAATTCTATTTACTGTGCTGCAACATCTGTATCAAACTGGTTACATTGTTGTGGCCATTATATGTGATATGAGCCCGACAAATATGAAGTTATGGAGAGATTTAAACATTGGTATCAATACTAATAGTCATTGCAATAATAGCAACGTAATAATTACAGAGAAGCAGTGTTTTATTACACATCCTGTCGACAAGTCATTGAAA
This sequence comes from Temnothorax rugatulus, assembly GCA_035220575.1. NCBI lineage: Eukaryota > Metazoa > Arthropoda > Insecta > Hymenoptera > Formicidae > Temnothorax > Temnothorax rugatulus. The sequence continues at coordinate 39,705 of JASTWL010000953.1, forward strand.
ATATATTTTTATGCAGACGTCCCTCATCTATTAAAGTTAGCGAGAAACAATTTATTCGATTCTGGTTTTTGCATTGAAGGTAATATTGTGGATAAAAAATGCTTGGAAGAATTAGTAAAACTGAATGCAAATGATTTAAAAATTGCTCATAAATTGAGTAGAACACATCTCGATGCAAAAGGAACGAAACGTCAAAATGTGAAATTGGCAGCTCAAACATTATCTAATACAAATGCATTGGCTGTTCGATGGTGTGGGAGTAATAATCTTATACACTCCGTCAACTGGAAACATACCGCAGATGTTCTGAAATTGTTTAATGATTGGTTCGACGTATTCAATAGCTCATTGCAATATGGCCATCACCGTGGGTTGCACGCTTACGGAATAAATTTAGAGGAACAAAACCAAACAATTACTAAAATGAATACATTTATCGAAGAAATGCGGGTTGGACAAAGGACAACTCTGTTGCAATTTCAGAAAGGAATCTTAGTATGCAATAAATCTTTACAAGAAATGTTTACATACATTAAAAATAAATATTCGACCGAAGCGTTCCAGATAGAATACATACTTACCAGGCGATTAAATCAAGATATTATAGAAAATTTTTTTTCATATTTGAGGTCCATGGGCGCAGGATATGATCATCCGACGCCCGTGGAGATACGAAATCGTTTAAAATGGTACATATTAGGGAAGCACTCAGGGCATGTGCTTTCATCAGGAGTTCATAACGAAGAGGATTGCAGTTCTTCAATGCTTGTCGACGTTGAAGACGTACGTTCCAATAACACTGCTGAAACTTCTTTAAATTGTCTGTGGGAAGATGAAAACATTTTTGAAGACGAAATATTCATGGATACTCCAATACTAAAAGATATTTCTATGACTCAAAGAAGGGAAGAAACAGAGGAACATGATATACAAGAAGAAAGTGGAGAAGGTATTAATACTTTTTTTACCAAAGCAATAACGTAATTATTCATAATAGACATTTTTGTTTTAGTGAGGAATCAACGAGCAGTATACTGTTTTTAATATTACATAAAGAGTATACTGTTGTTAATATTACATAACTTTATTTGTTACTTCACATACATCTTTCATCTTTCTAGTGTTAAATTTAAGTACTTATGAGCCTAGTCCTCAAGAAATGGAGTTAGTCGACGATTTTGAGCAAATAATAGCTACTGACATCATTGAAAGAAATGCACTATTGTACGTTGCTGGATATGTTGCACACAGATTTAGAAACGACTTTAGTGAATTAGGAATTCCTACCAAAGATCTTCCCAATGCACAACCTGATAATGATTGGCTTTGCATGTTTTCACGAGGAAATTGCATGTATCCCTCTACAAGCTTCCAAGAAGCAGCTAATATAATGGAGCACGAATTTCATAAATTTCATGGCGATTTCTTTAATAAACAACCAAAAATTTTTGACACATTAACAGATATCATATGTACAAAAACTAATAATAAGTTCCCTAAACAAGTTATTGCCTGTCTAGTACGTACTAGAACATACATCAGGTTAAGAAAAATGAATAAAGATATAACACAAAACAATTTGATGAAGAAAAGAAACAGAAAGTTATATAAGTTATGTAATAAAGAGAATCAAGAAATTAATAAATATTGATAATTAATAAACAGAAATCATACATGCTGTAATTTGTCTTAGTTTATACACCTTATCCATACTTACCTTTTATACTTACCTTGCATATTTACCTTACATACTTACTTTTTATATTTACTTTTCATATTTACCTTGCATACTTACCTTGCATACTTATCTTGCATACTTACCTTTCATATTTACCTTATCTTACGTACTTACTTTTCATACTTATCTTACATACTTACTTTTCATACTTACCTTGCATACTTACCTTTCATATTTACCTTGCATACTTACATTTCATACTTACTTTACATACTTACCTTGCATACTTACCTTTCATACTTTCTTTTCTTACATGGGGAAATCTTCCAAAGACACCCTCATCCCTTGGGCGAAGTGGTATGGGATTCGTTACCATGTGCATCCCAGGCTAAGGTACTGATGGTATATATTGGAACGCAATTTATTAGAGACATATATTACGTTTACGCGAGCGTTACTTTTGTAGTAACTTACGATAATTCACTCGTTTATGCGGAGTAAATTATCGTAAGTTACTACAATATCCCGTTTATGCGAAGGAATTATCGTAAATTATTACAGAAGTAACGCTCGCGTAAACGTAGTAATAATAGAGTATTATAGTATAATAAGATAGTGCATAAAATGGTACATGAATAATATAATATGTAATAGAATAATATTAATTAACGTAGATAATCATTTATTATTATCATTTTTTACTTATATCACAAGTTTTTATTTAGTTCCCAAGTTTCTTGTATTTTACTTTCCCACATATTAATTTATTTGTATTTGTATTTATTGTATTATATATTTTCATCAATATTGTGTTTGAATTTCACGCCAATTTTGGGGCTAATTTCTTATTGGCTCTTCTTGTATTCAGCCGCCATTATACGCAATGTTACACCTGGTATTCTTCCATCATGAGTGGGACGTTAAAGCATTTGTTCATTCAGTTTTTAAGGAACATTGATTTAAGTAGTTGTGTTCAGGATTGTCAATCCGTCGCGATCGATACCGCTAACGCCATCCCTGAGCCGCCCCCTGAACGAGGCGATTTCGCGCCGCACCCCTCGTCACCCCCTGACCGTGCGATCTCTCGCGTCGCGCTATTGGGATTTTCAGTCGTGACGTAGCCGTGACGTCACAAGGCCAAGATGGCTGGCCTATTCCTGAAAGTTGTACACAAACATACGGTCTGAGGTGGTTTATCGTGCTTTTTAAACGCGTGTGATAAAAAAAGTGTACCTAAAATATAAAAGAAATATGTGCATTTGCACAGTGCACTCCTTCCTCAAGAAATTTCATGAAAGGAGAAAATTTGTTGTGCTGTGGACACTTATTAACGTGCGGGATAACCTCTGAAGATAATGACAAATGGTATTTAACTGCATATTGCCTTCAAATGTCAAATGTTAAAGGTGCACCTCACAAAATAAACACAGTAATAGAGAAATCAGGAAAAATATCATCCGCAAAATGCAGTTGTAAAGCAGGGATGAGTGCAAAATGCAAACACACGGTTGCAGTTTTGCTATATTGTAATCGGTAAGTACATATAAAAGTTAATGTATATATTAACAATAACATATGTAGTAGTATGCTGTTTTTAATCAATGTAAACTTTTAGACATGATGTCGACAAATTTGAGAATATCTGTACCGATAAAAAATGCATTTGGAACGTTCAACACAGCACGGCTGTAGATGGGTATTGTAAATAATCTATTCTTGACGTGGTCTATCTGCTCATCAGTCAAAGTTGATTTCTTCTCACAAATATTAAAACACTTGTGATCTTCCAGAGGTGCGGATTTATACCCATCTACAGCCGCGCTGTGTTGAACGTTCCAGATGCATTTTATATCGGTGCAGGAAATATTCTCAAATTTGTCGACATCATAGCTAAAAGTTTACATTGATTAGAAACAGCATACTACTACATGTGTTATTGTTAGTATATACATTAATAACTTTTATATGTACTTACTGATTACAATATAGCAAAACTGCAACCGTGTGTTTGCATTTTGCACTCATCCCTGCTTTACAACTGCATTTTGCGGATGATATTTTTCCTGATTTCTCTATTACTGTGTTTATTTTGTGAGGTGCACCTTTAACATTTGACATTTGAAGGCAATATGCAGTTAAATACCATTTGTCATTATCTTCAGAGGTTATCTCGCACGTTAATAAGTGTCCACAGCACAACAAATTTTCTCCTTTCATGAAATTTCTTGAGGAAGGAGTGCACTGTGCAAATGCACATATTTCTTTTATATTTTAGGTACACTTTTTTTATCACACGCGTTTAAAAAGCACGATAAACCACCTCAGACCGTATGTTTGTGTACAACTTTCAGGAATAGGCCAGCCATCTTGGCCTTGTGACGTCACGGCTATGTCACGACTGAAAATCCCAATAAGTACACACAAAATTCATATATTACAAAGAAATAAAGTTTATATTACAATATGTACAAGTTCGATTGATTTTAGCCACGAGGAACAAGCCGTAAGCGCGCACAGAGTTTAGCACGGCGTGCTAGAAGCAGCAAAGCGGTTCGCGAAGCGATATAGCAAAATGTTGAATTTGACGAAAGCAATTCATAGCGGTGTGCAAAAGCGGTAAATCTGCGAGAGATGATTCTAAGCGGGTGACTTCGACAAAGAGAGGGCCCTCGGTACGGCGGCGAACCTTTTATTGACTCCGAGACGAGGCTCTCTCCAGGCGAATCGCATTTCAAAACTTGGAAGGTTGTTTAAGGACTCAAGTGCACGATTGGTAGCTACAAGCCGCTCGCGGAAACGTACGCGCCTGAGCTCGGATTTCGGCGGGTTGATTGGCCACGGGCGGCCTACGTCATCGCACTTGCGACAGTTTTCGTTTTGCGATCCGAAAAGATCGTTGCGTGTTTGCGCTGTTTGCGCTGTTTATAGCATGGATTTTTTGCTTTTTTGTGCGAACTGTTAGCTTGACTTTATTATTGCCGAAATGTTAGCGAACTTTCTGGAATGATAATACTAGAAAAATCCATACTATAACTGGAAAATAATGTGACTTATTTAATGCGAAATTCCCAACGAATATTCTCGTGAACCGAATTTGCTCGATCTCAAACAACATAATTTAGTACATAGTAAGAAAAGTACATGTATTATTGTTATTATATTATGTGGAACAGGGCGTTTGGTGTGTAGAATAACTTCCACGGTACTTGAGTTTATGCACAGTTTAATATAGTATTCGAGTTTTACAATACATGGCAGGACGGCCGTTTCACGGTCAGAACAATATGGCAGTAAGAAGGATCTCTAAAAGAAAAGCGCGGTACTTGAGCGGAAACGAAGGTAAAGTAGAAAGTGCGCATATGTAGAACCGACGCGTCCTCTATAAGGAACTAAAAGTGGAACTGAAAGTTACTAGTGATTTAACGTTATAGAGAACAGAAATTTGCAAGACTAAAATATAGGTTCGTGTATTTTTACACTCCCCCTCAAATTTCAGTTTCTGACAGGTTTACGACTCCAAGCTTCCTTCTGATGTTGTCGAAGGCTGTTGCCCCAAGTGGCTTCGTCAGTATGTCGGCGATGTTGTCTTGGCTCCTGATATACTTCAGTCGTATCTCCCCCTTTCTGGTTGCTTCTCGTACAGAGTGATATCTTATGTCTATTGACTTTCCTCTTCTTGATTCGGTGTTGGATGCCACAGCAATAGCAGATTGATTGTCCTCGTACATATCATAGCTTTTGACATCTAGGTTGAAAAATCTGCATAAGGCTTGAATGTAGCGTCCCTCTCTGATTGCCTCGCTTAATGCGATATATTCCGCCTCGCATGATGACAGTGCGACGACGGATTGCTTGCAGCTTCTCCACTGGACAATTTTTCCACAAACCATGAAACAGTAGCCTGTGGTACTTTTTCTGTCTTCTATATCTTCTCCCCATGATGCATCAGCGTATCCATATAGATCTTCATTTTCATCTTTAGCGAATAGTAGTCCGTAGTTTTGTAACGATGCGCCCCTAAGACAGCATCGTCCCGGCAACCACCCGCCGGATACCGCCCGACCGACCATCCGTCGGGCGAGAACAGGGCGCGGTGCGCCCACACCCTTTTTTAAAACACTCCACCGGCCCCGGGTGCGCGGGAAAACGCGGCACCGGGGCCTTCTCCTCGCGCGGCGCCGACGAGCGCCGAAGGGAGCCGAGCCGCGCCGAAGGCCGGCGCGCGTCCGCACGCCCCACTCAGCGCGCCTGACGATAGGCCTCCCTCCCGCCGGGCCCGTCGAACCGGGGTATATAAGCCGACGCTCCGGCGAGAGAAGACACTTCGTCTCCGCTCCAGCAGTCCGCTGTTCCGACGAAGCCTACCCGACCGATTCCTAGGCGACACACCAACGAGGTCCGGAGCTCCGGGTCTCGACTGAGTGCTCTCAGGTGTCCCCGACTCCTTACCTGTTCCTCCTGACGGCACGGTTATACGGGGTCGAGCACGCTCGGCCTCGCAACGAGGGCTCTCGTTGCCGGCACGCCACAGGATTGCATTATCCTATCGCGTTCCGTCCCCATACCGCGTCTCGCAGCAATATTCCCGATTGTATATACCGCGTTTATACGGCCCGCGTTCCGTCTACTTACCGCGTCCGTCGACCGCGTTACGTCGATTATACGTCCCGCGCTCCGTCCACATACCGCGTTCCGTCTGCCGCGTTACCGCGTCTCGCAGCATATTGCCGCTTGTATATACCACGTTCATTTTGTAATTATACGTCCCGCGTCCCGTCTACTTACCGCGTCCGTCGACCGCGTTACATCATGTAACAACCGTATGTCCTATCGTTGCACTATTCCGATTACACGTTCCGCGTTCCGGCTACATACCGCGTCCCGTCTACCGCGTTACCACGTCTCGTGGCACTATCGTCGATTGTATATACCGCGTACATTGTTGTAAGGACTGCATATTCTACTGCGTCGAGTGCACCCGCACTATAGCTGTATATTCTACTGCGTCGAGTGCACCCGCCCTATAGCTGTATATTCTAAAACCAATAAACCAGTTCGTGTACTTGTATTCTGATTGCTGTCTCTGGGCCTTCGGTCGAACCCCGCGTCCGACGAGCTAGTCCGCGTTCGAACAAAGATAGGCCGTTACATGGCGCCCGAACAGGGACCGTTTTGATCCGAGAGACAGCAATCAAGGGGCACGATGCCGAAATCGTGGATATACAAGTTATCGAAAAATCAGCTCATCGCCGAGCTCGAGAAATTAGAACTAGACGTCGACGGCTCGATCGACGAGCTACGCCAGCGCATGAGCGCGTACGTAACCGAGCATCCAGAAACGATGCAGTCCGCCGCCGCGGGGGGCAGCCAGACGCAAGCCGCCCCCACGATCACCGTGCACCCGTCGGAAAACCTCCGCATACCGCCGGTAAACACGCAGCCGCCGCTATCGCCGATCGTAACCTTTCACACGCCGCCACCGATGATGGCATCATTCGACCCCTTCCGACCGGTCGCGAGCGATCAATCCCGCGAGACGCCCGCCAAGGTCGTGAACCAGATCCGTAAATGGGGGTGTCATTTCGACGGGAAGGACCCGGTGGCCTTCCTCGAGCGGCTCGAGGAACTGAAAGACGCGTATCAATATTCCGGGGCGCAATTGCTAACAGGATTGCCGGAATTGTTTAAGGGCGACGCACTCCTCTGGTGCCGGAACAACCGACCCAACTGGCAGGGGTGGGAGGACTTTTGCGCCGACTTCCGCGAGTATTACCTCCCACGCCGATATCGCGCTAAGCTCGTCCGCGAGATCCAGACCCGCTTGCAACGACCGGACGAGCCGTATCGGAAATTCGCAACCGACATGCTAACAATGATGCGCCGCGCCACCGGATTCGCGGAGGAAGAACAAGTGGAGGCGTTATATAATAATATGCACCCGCGGTACCAAATGTACATCCGTCGCGACACGGTGACGCGCACCCGCGACATTTTACGCCTGGCGGAGGAATTCGAGCACATCGAAGAACAGACACGCGCTCGACAAGCCACCGCGCCGAAACCCGCGATCGCCGCCACCGCATACGACCGCCACGAATGCTGCTGGCGGTGTAAGCAGAGAGGGCACACCCGCTTCGATTGCCGACGTCCGCCGCGACGGTTTTGCTCTCAATGCGGCAGAGACGGCGTATTCACCAGGGACTGTCACCCGCCGCCGGGAAATGCCGCTCGGACCGGGGACGAAGCGGCCGCCCCCCGGTCCTCCGACTAACATATACACCACGCCCGCACCTGACCGTCATGGTTGCCAAACAGCCATTCGACGCGCTCTTAGACACCGGATCCGAGGCCTCCTTCGTAAACGCGCGTACCGCCGATAAGCTCGCCCGTGAGTTTCCGATTCAACCGGTCAGTGGGCGAGTACACCTCGCCGACGGGTCGAGCACCGTCATTCCCGGTCTAATCACGTTCCCGATTACCGTACAAGGACGGATGTTCTGGCACCGGTTCCAGGTCATGCCGATGCTCGACTGCGAAATGCTAATAGGCGTGGATCTATGGGCGAAATTAGACTTCACCATACCGCCGCCGCCGCCGACCGATGCCGAAGGGCGAACCGCCGCCGTGGAGCAAACACCCGAGGGGGGCGCGCTAACGGAAGAGGAACGCCTCCGCCGCTTCCTGACCGTCGAGCTCGCGAAGTTCGAGACCGTGCAGGGGCCCACCGACCGCGGGGAACACATGATACGCGTCAAAACCGACCGACCAATAAAACAACGATACCGGCCGCGAAATCCGGCCATGCAGGCCATTATCGATGCGGAAGTCGACAAAATGCTCCAAGACGGCATTATCGAACCGTCTCATAGCGCCTGGAGCTCGCCGATCGTCATCGTGCGAAAGAAAGACGGCAAACACCGCTTCTGCATCGACTTCCGCCTAGTCAACGAGGTAACCGAGAAGGACGCGTATCCGTTGCCGCACATCACCGCGACGCTAGATAAACTTCGGGGGGCTCGTTACCTGTCCACCCTCGATCTAAAGAACGGGTACTGGCAGGTGCCACTCGCGCCCGAGAGCCGGCCCGTGACCGCCTTTACCGTCCCCGGCAAGGGGTTAATGCAATTCAGAGTAATGCCGTTCGGGCTGCATTCGGCACCGGCCACGTTCCAACGCCTGCTCGACACGATACTAGGACCCGATCTAGAGCCACACGTATTTGTTTATCTGGACGACATTGTCATCATAAGCGAGTCCTTCGAGGAGCACCTCCGTATTATGCGTGAAGTTTTCCGCCGGCTCCGCGAAGCCAAGCTCCGCATTAATCCGGATAAATGTCGATTCTGCGTCGACCAAATTAAATACCTCGGCCACATTGTCGACCGCGACGGGATCCGGACCGACCCCGACAAAGTTAGCGCCATCACAAACTGGCCCACACCGCAGAACGTCCGTCAGATTCGGCAATTTTTGGGAATCGCGTCCTGGTATCGCCGGTTCGTCAAAAATTTCGCGACGCTCGCCGCACCGCTCACCGCCCTGACCCGCAAGCAAGCCCGATGGAGCTGGGGGGAAGCCGAACAAGGCGCGTTCGAAGCACTAAAAACCGTCCTGACAACCGCGCCGGTTCTCGCGTGTCCGGACTTTACGCGGCAGTTTCACTTACAGACCGATGCTAGCACCACCGGCCTCGGGGCCGTGCTAACGCAATACTTCCCCGAGGGCGAGCGCGTCATCGCCTACGCCAGTCGCACGTTGAATAACGCCGAGCGAAACTACAGCGCGACCGAACTGGAGTGTCTGGCAGTAATCTGGGGAATCCGGCGAATGCGCGATTATCTCGAGGGGTACCGATTTACCGTAATCACCGACCACCAGTCACTGAAATGGCTCCAAAAACTCGAGTCTCCGTCCGGCCGGCTGGGGCGATGGTCCTTCGAATTACAACAATACGACTTCGAAGTTAAATACCGAAAAGGGGCACTGAATAAGGTAGCTGACGCGTTGTCCCAGGCAACCCGAAAGCCTCAGCGTAGCAAAACCGAGGTGCCCGTGGTACGCGCGCATGTGGCACGCGACCGAAAATACGCCCCACGGAATGCCCGATTTTCGGATCGAACCAAGGCCGACTGTGGAAGCACGTGCTCCACAGCCTGGATTTTAAGGACACCCCGGCGGCCGAGCAATGGAAAGAGTGCGTACCGAGGGACCAGCGGGCCCTGCTCCTTGAACGGTACCATGACGCACCGACCGCCGGGCACCTCGGAATCGCGAAAACAATCACGAGGATCGCGCACCGTTACTACTGGCCCGGCATGTTCCGCGACATCGCCCGCTACGTCCGCGAGTGCCCGACGTGCCTGGCCCACAAGGTCGCGCAGGAAAAGCCAGCCGGGCAGCTACATCCGACCGCGCTCGGCCACCCGTGGCAGCAGGTCACCCTTGACCTAGTCGGCCCACTCCCGCGATCCGCCACCGGCCACATCTGGCTCCTGAATATGCAAGACCGCTTTACAAAGTGGGTCGAGCTCCGGCCACTACGACGGGCCACCGCGCCGGCCATTGTAAAAACGTGACCGACGCCATTGTTCTCCGACACGGGTGCCCGGACGAAATCCTATCGGACAATGGCACCCAACTGAAATCCCGGCAACTCGTGAAGCTCCTCGACGAATGCGGGATCCGTCACCGCTTTACGCCGGCATACGCGCCGCATTGTAACCCCGTGGAGCGCACCAATCGCGTAATCAAAACAATGATCGCGCAATACGCCAAAAAGCACCGGGCCTGGGATGAACACTTGCCAGAGCTCCAGTTCGCGTACAACACCGCCACCCACGACGCGACCGGTTACACGCCCGCGTTCTTGAATCACGGCCGCGAATTGCGCCGCCCCGGGAAGACGCGCCACGCGACGACCCGACGCCGCCGTCCAGCATACGCCGCCGGTTAACCGAGGCATACGAGCTGGTAAAAGTCCAGTTGGCTCGCGCGTTCCAGCACCAGGAGAAACACTATAACTTACGCCGCCGAGAATGGAAACCGCGAATCGGGGAGTGGGTCTGGAAGCGAGACCGCCCACTATCAAACAAGAACGCGGCTTTCAACGCGAAACTCGCTCCCAAATTCATCGGGCCGCTGGAAGTCCGCCGCATCATTTCACACCGTCATTGTGGACCTCCGCAGCCGCGCGGGGAAGTGGTACCGACACGTGCATATCCAAGACCTAAAACGCGCGCTAGCGATACCCCACCCGACGTACCTGGTTCCGACCTGGGGGGGGGGAAGCGCGCCAGCACCGGCCGTCACCGCCGTTCAAACCGAAACGACCGAAAAGAGCGCGCGTCAAAAGGTAAACGCCGGCGAAGAAAACCCTTGTTACGCGACCGTCGACCTACAGCGACACAAACAATGTAATTATGCGGAGAATGACAACAAAACGCGACGAGGCCCCACGTAACACGGGAGGGAAGCGCCGATCGGCAGAACACCGAGAGCCCATGACGGACGAAGCACCGACGACCGCTCCCGATATTCTTTCGGAGATCGCCAAGATCCTCGGCGAGGACGCCGAGGAGTACGACCCAGCCAACCCCGGATCAACCAAGGGGGGCCACCCTTTATCGGGGGCGAACCCGAGACGGCACCACCACCGCCGCCAGCCGGACCGACCACCGCCGAGGATCGTGCCGCGGGTCGGCACGATCGTGCAGCGATTCCGACGCAGCCAACAGGGCGAAACAAGCCTGGCTGATGGCCACACCGCCGCCGCCGCCGCGACGCCCTCGACCGCTGGCCGAGGCCCCGCGACGCCCACGACCGACACTCCAGGCCCGCTCGAGTGATGGGTCCCGCTACCGCCACCACCGATCCCGATTCCAGGTCGAGCCAGGGGTGATAGTGGAGGTACCCCACTTCGCCTGCCACGTTGCCCGGCACAATACAAGCCGACCCTTGGAAACCGGCGCTGGCACATCCGCTTTAACGGAGGATGGCTCAGTCCGGTGGATCAAGGAAAAGTCCCGGAGAGGGCCAGCGTAAGACGACCTGACTGACCAGCCAAGTCTCCAGCCAGCAGAGCAAAAACAGTATGCCTCTCGATTCAGGCATTTACGAGGGGAGGGGTGGTGTAACGATGCGCCCCTAAGACAGCATCGTCCCGGCAACCACCCGCCGGATACCGCCCGACCGACCATCCGTCGGGCGAGAACAGGGCGCGGTGCGCCCACACCCTTTCTTTAAAACACTCCAACCGGCCCCGGGTGCGCGGGAAAACGCGGCACCGGGGCCTTCTCCTCGCGCGGCGCCGACGAGCGCCGAAGGGAGCCGAGCCGCGCCGAAGGCCGGCGCGCGTCCGCACGCCCCACTCAGCGCGCCTGACGATAGGCCCTCCTCCCGCCGGGCCCGTCGAACCGGGGGTATATAAGCCGACGCTCCGGCGAGAGAAGACACTTCGTCTCCGCTCCAGCAGTCCGCTGTTCGACGAAGCCTACCGAACCAATTCCTAGGCGCACACCAACGAGGTCCGGAGATCCGGGTCTCGACTGAGTGCTTTCAGGTGTCCCCGACTCCTTACCTGTTCCTCCTGACGGCACGGCTTATACAGGTCGAGCACGCTCGGCCTCGCAACGAGGGCTCTCGTTGCCGGCACGCCACAGGAATTGCATTATCCTATCGTCGTTCCGTCCCCATACCGCGTCTCGCAGCAATATTCCCGATTGTATATACCGCGTTAATAAAGTAATATTCGATTATACGGCCGCGTTCCGTCTACTTACCGCGTCCGTCGACCGCGTTACGTCGATTATACGTCCGCGCTCCGTCCACATACCGCGTTCCGTCTGCCGCGTTACCGCGTCTCGCAGCTATTGCCGCGGTATATACACGTTCATTTGTAATTATACGTCCCGCGTCCCGTCTACTTACCGCGTCCGTCGACCGCGTTACATCATGTAACAACCGTATGTCCTATCGTTGCACTATTCCGATTACACGTCCCGCGTTCCGGCTACATACCGCGTCCCGTCTACCGCGTTACCACGTCTCGTGGCACTACCGTCGATGTATATACCGCGTACATTGTTGTAAGACTGTATATTCTACTGCGTCGAGTGCACCCGCTAAGCTTATATTCTACTGCGTCGAGTGCACCCGCATATAGCTGTATATTCTAAAACCAATAAACCAGTCGTAAAGGTTCCGCTGAGGTATCTGATGATCCGCTTCACTCCAGCATAATGTTCTTCAGTAGGGTTGTTTTGAAATCTACTTAGGTAGTTTACTCCGTATGTGATGTCCGGTCGGGTATGTTGACTTATGTATAACAGACTTCCAATGAGCTTCCTGTATTTAGACTTAAATGCTTCATTCGTTGAGGAGTTATCGGGTGAGTTGACATATTTTGTGTTCGATTCCATCGGGGTGCTTCTTGGCTTTGCCATCTCTAGTCCGCTGAATTTCAGAAGTTTCTTTATGTGACTTCTTTGAGAAATAGTAATGTAGTCTTCCATTTGGTTAATTTCCATCCCAATGAATCGTTTGACTTCGGGTATCTCTTTCGTTTTATAGCGTTGCTTAATTTTAAGTTTAAATTCTTTGATGTCTGCTTCTGTCGTAGAGGCTATTAATATATCATCTACGTAGTTCAATACGTAAGTGATGTCTTCACTACCTGGCTTGCTTCTTTGATATAGGCATGTATCCACTTCTGAGTTTGTAAATCCGTTTTCCTTCATGAATGATTCGAATTCTTCAATCCATGCTTGTGACGCTTGTCTAAGTCCATAGATCGCTTTTGTTAGCTTGCAGAGTTTCCCTTCGTCTGGGAATCCTTTTGGTACTATCATGTAGATATCTTCACTTAGGTAGCTGTTTAGGTATGCAGCTTTAATATCGAGTTGCTCCAGTTTGAGACGTCTATTCGAAGTGATTGCTAGAAAAACTTTTACCGATGTTGATCCCGGTACATGTGCGTAAATGCTTTCATTTTTACTTTGCTTGCATCCTCTCGCAACTAATCTAGCTTTCTTGCTTATTTTTCCGTCTGGATCTGTTTTTGTCTTGAATTTCCATACAGCATCTATGCGTGGTTGGCCGTTGTCTTCTACGGGTTCCCATGTCTGGTTCTCCAGTATATTATTTATTTCGTCTTTGATTGCGTCTTCCCATCCGTTTCTTAGTGCTTTATCATACGTCAGGTCTTCCTCGTTCAGCTCTTCAATTTCTGTCAGGTGTGCCCGGTAGTCTCCATATCTTACCGGTGGTGCTCGATTTCGAAATGGTAGTATTCTTCTCGCGTTTCCGGTTTCTTCTGTTTCGTCCGGCTTATTCTTTTTATCCGCATTACTCTCGTTGCGATTTTCCTTCTCTTTTAGACTTGCCTCTTCATAATTGTCATCATCCGTGTAGTTTTCATTTTCCTCGTCGAGTTTAAATTCTATTTCTATCTTCTGCGTGCGTTCTTCTTCATCAGACTCTATGAATTTAACATCTGATCTTGTGTATACCATTCGATTTGAAGAGTCGAAGACTTTGTATCCGGTGTTTGTCATTCCGATGAATATCATCCTCTTGGTCTTGGTGTCAAATCGATTTCTGAACTGCTTTTCAATGAGACTGTATGCTTCGCATCCAAAGATCTTTATCTTCTCGTAGTTTACTTCAATTTTAGCTCTCGTTGCTGGAACTTCGTTATTTATCGCCTTACTCGGTATGCGATTCAGAATGTATACGGTGTACATAACGGCATATGGCCACAGGTATTTTTCTACATTTTTGTCGATTATCATGGCTCTAGCCATCTCAGTTATTGTTCTGTTAGCGCGCTCAGCTACACCATTTAGCGCATGTGTGTACGCCGGTGCTATCTCGAACTCAGCGTCTTTGAATATCTTCCTTAGCGTATCGTTCACGAATTCTGTGCCTGCATCGCATCGTATTGCCTTGATGTGTCTTCCAAACTTGCTCTCGTATCTATGTTTAAATTCTTCTAACTTCTCGGATGTTTCGCTTTTATTCCGGATTGGATATGCAGCGATGAAGTGTGAGTAGTCGTCCACAATTGTAAGAAAGTATTTCTCTCCGTTTATGCCTATTGGGCTGATAGGTCCACAGAGATCAACGTGAATCTTGTCGAATATCTGTTTCGTTCTAGGCCTCATTCCTGAGTGGGGTTGCTTGCTCATCTTTGCTTCAATGCATGTTCTGCATACGCCGTCTGGTTTCACTGCACCCGAATGTCCTAGGCGCCGGTGCCATATCGCTGGGTCGCCAGTTAGCGCTATATTTGCCCAATCGTTCGTTGATGTATACGTCTTCTTGAATGTGATATTATATAGGTTGCTTCCGGGTTGCGTTCGCACGATCAGCTCTTTTCCTCTGTATACAGATGTATGTCCGGATCCGTTTCTAAATTCGACTTGGAATCCCTTAGTTTCTAGTCGTTTGATAGACAGAAGATTGCATTTTAGTTGAGTAGCGCACAGTACATCGGTTAATTGAATGATCCTACCTTTGTAATCCAGATTTATATCGGCTATCTACCGTAATTGCCTGATCTGCTTTTGCCACCGTAACTTCGATCGGTTTCTTTAGTTTTCTCCGGTTGTACGTAAGATCGAACAGTTCCTTCTTAATCATGTGATGACTCGCGCCCGAATCTAATATGAAGTTTATACCTTTATTATCTGCGTTATCATACGCTGTATCCGCTTGCGAGCAGAATGTAACGACATCTTCTTCTCGAGTTGCCTCGGCCGTTCGCGCTTTGCCGCTTGAGTTTTCCCTGTCGTTTCGTCGTGGATGATTGAACTTATCTCTCTGTCTTGACTGTCCATCACGTGTTGTTCCCGGTGATTGCCTTCCCGTTGCACGCCTTTCGTTGTACTCGGAGGGTTCTCGGTTGCCACGTCTTCTGTTATCGTTCCCTTGCTTGTAGCGACAGTTTCGTTTGATGTGCCCTTGCTTACCGCAGTTAAAGCAGGTTAGGAATGCCACGTCTCGTCCGTGACTTGACGCTTGTCCTTTCTTTAGCTTCATTTCTTCGTCCAAAAGGCGGTTTTTGACGAACTCGGCTGAAATAGTATCATCCCTGGCTGCCATGGTTTCGATCGCTGTGATTACGTTGTTGAATTCTGCTGGCATCGACATTAGGAGTTGAGTGATTTTCTCTTCCTCGCTTATCACAAGGCCTCCGGTCTCCATTCGCTCTATGCAACTATCAAATTTTACCATGAATGTCGAGAGGTTATCACGCATCTCATATTTTAGAGATTGAAACTCACGTCGCGCGTATAGCCTTCCTAGAGCGCCCGTTCTCTCGAGACGATCTTTCAATATCTGTATAGCTTGCTTGCACGTCTTACCTTTTATTAGTCGCAAGTATTCGTCACTGACCGTTTGTATGATGATAGCCATACCAAGCTTATCATTTTTCTCGAATGTGCTGCGTTCCGCCGCTTGTAGTACCGTGTTGTCGCTTGTTAGAACCTCACTTATCTGTTTTCCGGCGAACAGTGCCTCGATACGTATATGCCAGCTCTCGAAGTTTCTCGAGGTTAGCTTTTCTATTGGGACTTGCATCCTGAGTAACTCTTCTGGGCCCATAACCTGTTATTATATTATGTGGAATAGGGCGTTTGGTGTGTAGAATAACTTCGGTACTTGAGTTTATGCACAGTTTAATATAGTATTCGAGTTTTACAATACATGGCAGGACGGCCGTTTCACGGTCAGAACAATATGGCAGTAAGAAGGATCTCTAAAAGAAAAGCGCGGTACTTGAGCGGAAACAAAGGTAAAGTAGAAAGTGCGCATATGTAGAACCGACGCGTCCTCTATAAGGAACTAAAAGTGGAACTGAAAGTTACTAGTGATTTAACGTTATAGAGATAAACAGAAATTTGCAAGACTAAAATATAGGTTCGTGTATTTTCACAATTATTTAAAAAATTTATATATACAAAAACTAACACAATAATGATTTTTTAATCTTATAATAAAGTGTGCATAATCAAATTTCTTTTGGCAACTCCGCCAGCATTCTGTCTTCTTTGCAAATTTTCTTCAGCTCTGTTGCATTCTTGTAAGGCTGGGGGTATGGTGATAACTTCGAGGTCATCACTTCTTAATGTACAGATATTATGGACTACGCAACAAGCTATCACATATTCCGCCATTAAGTCCACTCTTGACATAGGCAAACAGTGCAATAGACTTATCATGCGCCCTTTCAATAAACCGATGCACCTCTCAACTGTAACTCTGGCTACAGACATGCGATAATTATATTAGTTTTGTGCCTCTGTTAGGTGTTCATTGTCTCTAAAGGGAGTCAATAAGTGTTGATGAATCTCGTATGCCGCATCTCCCAATAAGTGACTGTCTGCTAGGAATTTCTCTTCATCGTTTAAATAGTTTGCTACCTCAGATTGGCGAAAAACTCGTTGATCATGAACTGACCCAGGATGCCCAGTATAACAGTGTGTGATCAAAGTTCTGTGATCACACACTAACTGTAAATAAATACAAACGTACATAATGAAACATTTCTAAAAAATTGTATTTGTGATCAACAGATTTAATTCTTATTACCTGTAACTGTATCGAATGGAATCCTTTACGGTTGATGTAATCGACATGGTTTTCTTTTGGCGCATCAATTCGAATGTGGGTACCATCAATGGCCCCAATGGTATTTGAAAATCCACTGCTTTCTTTAAATCCTTGCATAACCCTTATAGCACGATCACCAGTAGGCCACTTAATAAATGTTGACGAATTTAAAAAAAGTGCACGGGTAACCCTTCACACAGCTCGAACAGCAGTTGCTCTTCCAACATTGAATCTATCGCAAGCAGATCTTTAAAAAAGAAATTTATTAAATATTTTTTATTGTAAATTAACAATTATTCATTGCATTATTTTGAAAATTTATATTGTACCTGTAAGAGTCCATGGTTGCCATTTTCCAAATAGCTATCATTAATTGATGAGAAGCTGGAATCATAGGACATCCTTTTGTTTTTCTGGTCAAATATGGCCTCAGCATTTCTAACAGATATTGAAAAGTCGCTTTTGACATTCTATAAACAAAAAGAAATGTTAATATCAACAATTTGTATGTGTAAGCATGTGTGGATAATTGGAAATAAAGTTATGTAAAATAAATATATATTTTATAATATATTTATTATACATAACTTTATTTTCAATTATCCACACATGCTTACACGTACAAATAATATTTTTTATAATATAATATATTATAAAATAAAATAAAACGTATGTTTATTTACTAACCTAAATCTTGAAATCGTGTCCCATGTAACTAACTACAACATGATCGATATAATTTTGAATTCGTGGACTCTTTTCTCTTTTATATTGTTGCGCCCGCGGTGAGACACCCGTTGCACGAGCTGAAGTTGAAAATCGTCCCTTGACAACCGGTTGTTTTCTATGTTGGCTAGAGAGATTTCGAGCTGAGCTTGAGCCGACGTTTCGCGAGCCGGGCTGTATCTTGCTAATAAATTACTTCTTTTCCTAATACGAGTCCGCTTCATTTTGCGAGACCGGGAGTGCGCGTGTGCCTGCGCGAGTGCGAGTGAAAGCGAGACGGGCGCTTCCGTGCGGCGAGCGCAACATTTTGGGGGCTCGTCCAAGATAGGACGGGCGAAGAGATTGGACGAGCGACGGACGAGACAATGACGACGGCGCCGACGAGAAAAAGGACTCGGGCAGGCGCCCCAGAGTCTCCCGCAGAAACGACGTTGCAGGCCGCGCAACAGGAGTTACGCCAGCTGCGAGAGGAGCAAGCGCGGAAGGAAGCGGAATTCACAGCGACATTGCTACGGCAGGAAGAGGAGCTCCTGCGTCTTAACCAGCTAAGTCCTTCTGGGTTAAGAGCTACCGGAGACTTTTGGGGTCGCGAGTTGCGAACGCGGGGGATAGAGATGCTTACACTGATGTGGGCTATAAGCTTCAACTTATACCCGAACGGCGATATATTCGATGGGACAATTTTGCTGCGAAAATTCTTCTCGCAATTCAATTTAATCGCGCGCGCGAATCGCTGGGGGGGACGCAACGCAAACTGTGACGTACGTTGGCCTCTTGCTTACGGGGAAAGGTGTGTTCAATTTTAGTAACAATAGAGGACGTCAAAGAGCTCGCGGAATTAAAAAAAATAAAATTGCATTTTGGAGAGGGAAAAAATATCGCAAAATTTTAAGAAGAATTCTGAAAAGGGTAGAATATGTTAGGAATAAATTAAGATTGTGTTGTTCCTTGTTACTGCGTGTTGTGTTTTGTTCTTCCTTAGAGGTAAGTCTACGGATCTGGGAGAAGATCTCACCTACCGCTTCGCAAATCACCTGCGAAATCTCTTCGAGGGAGAACCTTTTTTTAAAAAAAGGAAGACCGCCTGCTCACGGTTTTAGACCCGTGGTTTTCCCGTGAGCCATAGGGCAAATGCCGGGCGGGGACCTGGGGAGCCCTGCAGGGCGCTGGGTCCACGGGAAGCTCCCCCCCCCTTGTCCGAAGATTAAAAGGAAGAGCGGCGACGACCGGACGACGGCCGAGAAGGATGACGACTTCGCGTGCGGACCTTGAGGCGGAGCCCCTGCGAGGGAGAAGCTGGAAGAGGGTCGCCCTGGAGCCGGCGAAGGGGAGCCTGGCCAGTTCCCTCTGGAAGTGCCGAATGGGGACCTCTTCTGGTACCGGCTGGGAAGAGGACGTAGTATTCGGAGCTGAGCGGATTGGGCCCGATAAGGGTCGGCGTCCGATAACCCGTAGCAGCAGCTCGGGGAGGGCAGAAAGCCGACCTGGTGCTCTGGAGTCTGCGAAGAAGATGCGAGTCCGGAACTTCGGGCGGATTGGGCTGGAAAAGGATCGGCGCCCGGTAACCCGTAGCAGCAGTTCGGAGTAGGGCAGGAAGCCGACCTGATGCCCTGGAGTCTGCGCCGAAGAAAAGCCGTGTCTCCTGAAAACTGCCCTCTAGGATTGTCGGGACGACAATCTTGAAGAAGGGGGGCAGTGTTGCGCCCGCGTTGAGACACCCGTTGCACGAGCTGAAGTTGAAGATCGTCCCTTGACAACCGGTTGTTTTCTATGTTGGCTAGAGAAATTTCGAGCTGAGCTTGAGCCGACGTTTCGCGAGCCGGGCTGTATACGAGTCCGCTTCATTTTGTGAGACCGGGAGTGCGCGTGTGCCTGCGCGAGTGCGAGTGAGAGCGAGACGGGCGCTTCCGTACGGCGAGCGCAACAATATAACAACACTTTCCATTCGTCATCAGAACTCGATGAATCTTCCTTGTGTCACAATTTCTGTAGCGCAGCACTATTATCTTGATGGCATTCATCTTGGCATCCATCTCACTACACAAAACTCATTCCACTTAAGATTTCGCTCGTAGCGCCCACAAGTTAATGGAACGGCAAATATCGCGGTCGTGGTCGTAGTCGTTGCGGACGATAAGTGGAACGCACCCCCATGTCGTGAGGTCAATCATGTATTATACGTATGATGGCGCCACTATAGATTACGCGATTGAAAAATTGATAATAGATCCTGTTCTTTTTAACTGAAGTTTATGCACGGTAACCATCTTTTAATTACGAAGAAGTTAAACAAGTTAATTATTAACTTCGAAAATATGAATCGCGGAGGTAGGCCGTGTCATAAATATTGGGAGGAGGGAAATTTTGAAAAATATTACGAAGGCTAAAAACTGTTTGCATATTGCAATTATTGCAAAAGAGTTATACGGCACAGTGCCGAAAATAGGTTAAGGGATCACAGGTAAATAAACAGTATGCAATTTTTTATTTGACTTTTTTTAAATTAGTAAGTTATACTTGCAATCTTGTCTCCAATTTTTTGTTCAGAAAACAGTGTCAAGAAGATAAACTGCAAATCGAAACTGTCGAAAGCCCCGAAGAAATAATTTTCATCGTGGATGAAAATATTGAAAATAATGCAGACGTTTCAGCCACTTTACATTCTACCGATATTTTAATTACGAATACATCTTGTGTAAGTATTTATAACATTAAAAGTTATTTATTACATTCAGAATGAAATGGAAAAAGAAAAAATCCGAAAATAGGAGAGAGTAAAACAAAAGGCTCTCTAATAGTTTCTTTAATAATTTTATACTTAAAAACTGTTATTAATGATTGTCTTGGAAATGAGTGAGTTGAAATATATTTTCCGTTGAGATTTTTATTCTTTTTCCAGCACGATCGTATTACGTTATGTGATTTAACTCTTTTTTTCTACTAATTTTATTGTTTATATTATTTAACAGAATGTAGCAAGTTCTTCATCGCAGTTGCTGAAACGTCCAGCGTTGTTGCCAATTGATGGCAATCAGAAAGGATCATCCAGCAACAAAAAAAGAAAGCTTGATTCTTTTGTTGATAAAATATCGAATGCAGACAAATCGGTTATCGACAATCAACTTATGAAATTTTTGTGTGGGTGCAATATTACTTTTGACATCGTAAAATCTTGCCACTTTAAAAATTTGATAAAGTTGCTGAGGCCTGCTTACAAACTTCCCTCTAAAGACATCATGAATACCACTTCTGGATACAATGTACCAACAATTGACTAAGAATAATTCTTCAAACTGTGAGAAGTCGGACAAAATATTAATGGTGTCACAAATAAATCACACAGCAGATACAAAACACATTATCGGGGTATTATATAGTAAAAACAAAGAAAATTTGTTTCTTAAACTCTGGACACTTGCAGGCAATGAAAACGATGTAAGTGAGATAATTCACGATGCTGTAAAAGCAGCTAAGTTAAAATACAACGCTGATGTTTATGCAATCATCGCAGGCGACAATTTATGCATAAACGACGATGGACTTGATCATCTATGGTTCTTCGAGTGCCAAGTCACAATTGCTAAAAAAATAACAAAGTCGTTATTAAATATTCCACTTATTTCAAAAGTGAGAACTTTATTGAATGCATTTAACACTCCTCAATTGAAGCAAGAGATTATAAATCGTGGTGGAATGAAATTTGAACTACTGAATGACGATGAGTCTTATTTTTTCATTAAAGATATTCTCAATACTTGTCTGAAAAATAGGCTTATTATGAAGCAAATCCTAGCTACTGGAGAATTTACATTTCAAAATGAGATTATAATGACTCTATTCGATAGTACCTCTTCGTCATTTTCCTCCTCTTTTGAAGAAGATTTGAGAAAAATCATATGTTTGTACGAACATTTTTGTTCACTAATTTCTAAATGCGAAAACCCCACTGAAAGCATCGCAGATATTACTAAAGAATGGTTAAAATTTGAATCAGTATCGTGGTTGTATGGATGAGATTTGTGAACAAATTTCTTCGATTATGTCACCCATGTTACTGGCAGCAAATTTTTTGCATCCAGTGTATAGGGGACATATGTTTGAAAATAATACAGAACGTGTCACTGCAGTTTTTGAATATCTGCTTGGAGTCTTAGATAGCGAAGGATTGGATGACTACCATGCTTTTTCAAAGGAAAAAGGACTTTTCGAAAAACTGTCGCAACATAAAATTGTAGACCCAGAAAAATATTGGGATTATGCAGAAAAAAAACATCCAAGTCTAACAAAATTTGCTTTAAAATTAATGCAAGTACCTGCTTCAGTTTTGCAAATTAAATACCAATCTTTATGTAAGAATGATATATCTGATGAGAATGGAAAAATGATTGAATTATATTATCAGTTAAAATTAGAAGATAAAAATGTTACAGATAAATATTAAAAAGTTTAATTTTTAAGAAGTTCAATATTTTTTAATTAACGAGAAAGACTTTTTTTAAATAAAATAATTACATATTATTTTTTGTTAAGTTAATCAAAGAATTATAATATTTATGACAAAGTTGAGAAAGAACTAGTCTGAACTAGTCTGAAGTAAATAAATTATTACTATTACTCGACTATTACTGTACTCAGAGCTGTGTATAACTATATTATTAGTTAAAATTAGAAGATAAATATGTTACAGATAAATATTGAAGTTTAATTTTTAAGGAGTTTAATATTTTTTAATTAACGAGAAAAAGACTATTTTTTTAAATAAAATAACTACATATTATTTTTTGTTAAGTTAATCAAAGAATTATAATATTTATGACAATGTTGAGAAAAAACTAGTCTGAACTAGTCTGAAGTAAATAAATTATTACTATTACTCGACTATTACTGTACTCAGAGCTGTGTATAACTATGTACTAAGATATATAAACCATTTGTATATGATATATATGTATTAAGATATATAAATCATTCATGCAATAATTTTCGAATTTATTCAACTTACATTTATTGTTTTAAAAAAGTTTCACACATATGATTAATTACAAAAATATTGAACAAAATACATAAAAACATATTTCACAAAGTACATTAATCAGACTTAGAGAAATTGTACTCGTCCCATTCGTCCGTCATTTTTAATGAATAGTATATTTCAATCAACTTTTGGGATCGCTCAGCAGTTAGCCAATTTCGTAAATCAGAATGAATGAAGGACCAATTAGAAAATACATGAAGAGGCTGGAATTTTCATCAATTTCTCTGCTAATCCACCAAGAAGAGAGTACGTTTTTCCAACTATAAACCAGTAAGTTTGAGGAGATTTGATATTTTTGTTATTTAAGGACTTAAATATGCCTGTGCCATTAATGAACGCCTGCACATCAGGATGATCAAGTGGATTTTCAATGTTCAATTCTTTACTGAGAAAATCATAAACTTGACGTCGGTATATTTCAAGATGCATAAATTGTTTACCTTTATAAACAGGATGTAGATAATTAGCTGTTAAAATTGCTGGTCTTAAAGCTTTTTCTAATCTATCTTGTAATATTTTCTCATAATTAATATTATCTGTTGGTATGCTTAACTTGAACCATTCTTCGCAAGCATCTGCGATGCTGCTATTGGAACGTTGGCATTTATTTATCATCTCACACACAGGATCAAAAATCAACACGTAATCTTGAAGCCTCATCTCAAATTCGTTATTAGATAGAATTTCTGATATGTCAGTCTGAACAACGACCTTTCGATTTTTACCAATTCACGCATAATTGATAAATTGCTTAAACAATTACGAAATATATCTCTGTGACTGCACCAACGGGTTTCATAGGCAAGAACGATTTTTTTCCCTCCTCCTTTCACGAGTTCTTTTTCTGGTCCTGACCGTTTAAATTCTTTCAATAGTCGGTTGACGCATTCAGCAAATTCTCTATCGATTAAAGATTTTGCTAATAAATTAGCACTGTGGCTTGCACAAGTCACATGCCAATGTTCCACGGATTTACCCATCGATATCATGGCAGAAGCATTGTCTGATACGATAGCATATATACGAATATTAAATCTATTACTAGCCA